>NW_019168481.1:11014708-11183113 GCF_002303985.1 Durio zibethinus | reverse complement strand
TGAAAAATAAATTGCTCCTCTAAACAGAGGCACCACGACTTTGAAAAGTAAATTGCTCCTCTAAACAGAGGCACCACGACTTTGAAAAATAAATTGCTCCTCTAAACAGAGGCACCACGACTTTGGAAAGTAAATTGCTCCTCTAAACAGAGGCACACGATTTGGAAAGTTAAATGCTCCTCTAAACAGAGGCACCACGACTTTGGAAAAAGTTAAATTGCTCCTCGACAATCATGGTCCACAGGAGTTGAAAGTTGTGTTTTGGAGGAAATTTCACGGAGATTTATGCCCCAAAGGTCTTATAAATCAATCCTGATACCAAAAAACATCCTATTTCAAGGATTAGGAACTTACCTGACAAGCTTTTTCTTTCTTAATTTTGCAAAATATCTTTATATCTGTCTTTCCATGTGGGATGTTGGAACACCCTTGCTTCTTAGATTTATACACTATACTTTCTTGAAAGTAGTGTATGCTATGCAAATGCATATGAATTTCAATGCATGCTATGCAAATGTTGGCCAATTAATTCTTGTTCAATGTATGGTACTTAAGTTTCTCAAGCTCTTTTCTTAGGCATCAAGCCCTTTGATTCTTCAGAGATCCAATTACACTGCTCTTCTAAGATCGAACCAGTGTAGCTCTCAATTGTCTTTCCACTCACATTCTTCTTTGTTCAGTTTCTCGATACTTTGGAATAAGCTTCATCAATCGATCATCACTTGACCATCATTCAATGAATTTTTCAGCATTAACAAATTTCAAAACAAGTTTCATCCATCATCACTGGGTCATTACTCATAGATGTCCCAGCATTAACCATTCCAAAACAAACTCTGTCTACTGATTGTCTTCATCATTCAATCATAACTTGCAAGTCATATCGATCAATTCATCACTTTTCAAGATTTGCCCCATTATATCATATACCTTTTCAAATCATCTCTTTTAGGTTTCTACCATTTCTTCATCATGTTACCACCATCATCTTAGATTTTTTTTCAAATGAATGTAAGATTCTTTTAAACACATATTCATTCATTCATTATCATTTCAAATCTTGACAAATACAATGCAATCAAGCATTTTCTCAATTCACTTAGGGGTGAAATAATAAGAGAACATAAGGCGAATTATCACTGAAGATCTATTTTGGTATAAAACAAATGAGAAAGGACATAAATTGGATATATGTCATTAGGATGGATGGTATGTCCAAATGATGAATATTCAGACAATTCTCAATATTAATCTAGGATTCTTTTTCAAAAACTCATTCCATTTACTGTTGAAGTCATCTTGAGCTTGGCGAACTCTGCCCCAGTCTTTGAGGGATCTTTAGATGTCTTTGATCTTCCAATCATGTGAGCCATTTGACCTGGATCTTTTTTTTTGCTACCAAAATCACCCTTTCAGGTTTTCAATTTGAATCTCTTTTTTTATTTTCTCATTTTTTCCCTTTTTTTTCTTTTTTTTTCTTTTTTTCTTTTTTTTTTTTTCTCTTTTCTCATTTTTCATCCATTGTTGATATCTTTCATGTAGCATGATTCCATTGCTTCATCATGAGTATGTCTTTGCTCAACCTATGATCATTCAAGTTGAGTATTCACATTTGATCCAAATGGACTTTTCAAAGTTGTAATGTAGGCCAAGGTGAAAGGTCATAAAAAAAAGGATATAATAGGCTCAAAACATGTATTAAAAAGGTTCAAAACCAAAGGATCATTTGATACAACTTGACATTTTACCCCCACATCGTTTCATTATTTTTCTTTCTTCACACAAATGATTCTCATTACTTTATCCCAAATCATGTGTGGTATTTATCTTCTTTGCTTTCCTTCTCTTTCCCATTTTTGAGACCTTTTGTGGTGTTTTTTTTTCTTTTCTTTTTTCAAAATTTACCCGCCAGTGTAGAGGGTGATCCTTGTTGGGGTTCATTCAAAAAAAAATGATAAGCTCAACGGGGTAACAATAAATGATTTTTCAAATGGTAAAAAGAAGGATGGCCATTTTTTCATCTCAATGTTAATACCTTTTCTTAACATCATCTATTGAACAAAGCTCATGAACTTGTATAAAAGATTACACACCTTTAAGACATATCTATTTCACCTTCAGTAACAGCCTACTTTTTACTCAAATCATCTTCTCACATTAACGTGATGAGTTCTCAAAATTAAATCCAGAATTATTATTATCATTGTCTAAATATTCATCATCTTGAAATTTAAGAATGGAATGTGAAGTTATGGAAGGTAACAGGGCATGGAATAATGGCAGTGAAAGAGAAAATTAAATGAAGCATTGACTTACCTTTATTAAAATGATAACAAGCGAAGTCACATTGGCAAAAAGAAATCCAACAATCACTCGAAAAGAAATCCTAAGAAACCTTCAAACCAGTCTTATTCGCATTTTTTAAAATTGTCCCCCTATGCGATCAGGTGAGAATGCTCTATTGACATCTTGCCTCTCAATTCATTATGATCTCTGACCCTTTTGTTTTTGGACTTTCACTCAAACTGCTAAGCATTAGATGTTGTTTACTTTTCCTTGATCAAAACTTACCATTCCCATCATGATCAACGTTTGACCTTATACTTTAAAGCAGTATAATTTCAGTAGAATGGGACAGTAATTCCATAGTGATAGTCGCAGTGGGCTGTAGGGTCCATACCACTTGGGTAGGGTGGTTTAAGGCGGCTCCACATGGCTGGGGGCAATCAAGTGGCTATTATAGAGTTCTCGATATAACTCTGTATAAGTCATAGGGATTAGATCAAATACAGGTTTTTCTCGAGTAGTTCGTTGTTCTTGTGAACCACTTGTTGGGTTAATAGGGCGAACTTGGGTTCTTGCAGGAGCTTGAATGTTGAGGCTGTATGTGAGATCTTGAGAGCTATAAATTGATCGGTATATGGATGAATAAGGTGATTGTGGAGCTAGCTGGTATGGGTAGGATGAGGCATTGTTCACGGTAAAATAGTATGGAGAGTAACCTTGGGATGGATAGGGTTGATAACCCTGAATTATTTTCTATCAAAGCTTACAGCTTGAGCTTGAGCTTCTTTTTTTTTCTGATGTCTTCTTGGTTTCTCCTCCTTTCAACTTACCATTTTTTATGACACTTTCAATAATTTCTCCAGAGATTACCATGTCAGCGAAATTCTTTATTGCATTCCCTATCATCTTTTCATAATAAGGAGGTTTCAAAGTGCTAACAAACAATACAGTAATCTCTTTTTCTGTCAATGGAAGTTGTACCTGTGAAGCTATATCTCTCCATCTCTGGGCGTATTCTTTAAAAGACTCATTTGCCTTTTTCTCCAGATTCTGTAAAGACAAACGATTAGGGGCCAAATCAATAATATGTCAATATTGACTAATGAAGTTATGTGCCATATCGCTCCAAGAGCGAATGTGGGTCCTATCCAACTGAACATACCACGTGGCAGCAGAACCAGTAAAGCTATCCTGGAAGACATGCATCAAGAGTTTTCATCATGTGCATGAGCTGCCATCTTTCTGCAATACATGGTGATGTGGGTTTTGGGGCACTTTGTACCATCATATTTTTTAAACTTCGATACTTTGAACTTATAGGGGATAACCATATCAGGAACTAGGCAGAGCCCAGCAGCATCAACTGACCCATAAAAACTAAATCCTTCTACAGCTCTTAGCCTTTGCTCTAGCATGCTAATCTTGGAACTTTTCTCAGCTCTCACTCTCATCTTTTCTTTCTCTTTCTCTTTTAAATCATCTAGATCACGAATGGGTTCTGCTGCCTTTTCAGTGAAGACAGAATTTATATAACTATTATACTGCCCTGGGTTGAAAGCTGATAGCATCCTAGGACATGTTGGATATGCGAAGTGTTATGGCGGGACTTCTTAGGCAGACTGGGCCTGAGGTGGGCCAAAACTTGGAGGGTACAAAGGGTCAGCCACTTCTTGTAATGAGGGAACTTGCTGGCTTGTATTTTCTGTAACTCATTTTCCTTTATTCATATTATTAAGAGCCTCTAGAATCTTGCTTAGCTCGCTTTCAATCTTCTCTTGTGCTTTTTCTAGCTTTTCAAATCTATGGAAATTTTCTTCCTCCATTTGCCTTGCTCTGGATCTTGTGTTGTATGGATGAGCAGGGTTTTCGCTAGATGGAGCTATTCTGGGACCTTGAGTACCATACTTATGATTAAAAATGTTCTGCTGTGCTTTATGTATGATGCTTTGATGCACGAATGAAATGCACATTTTTCTGAATGAAATCTAGTATGAAGTGGATGCAAATAATTGTGTTAAAACATGATCATGAAAATAATACAGATGCATACAATCAGACAAACAACATAGTTAGTTTCATGGATGAAATGAAAGTGATGCTGATGCATAATGTTACATATGATAAAAATAATACACAAAGTTAAACAATCAAAATGATTAGACAAACACCTTTTTTGTGTTTTAATTTTAGGGTATATATATCATTGGGTAGAAAGGGCTCTATCTTAGGTGTAGGCACTCTTAAGGTTCACTACATGCGGTTTTAAAGTCAGAGTCTAAAGGTCCTCAAATTGCTCCTTACATCCCTGTCCATCACAGACTAGTAAGGCACCTTAATCCTCACCCATTACAGGCTACAAGCGAAAAATGTTCAATTTGAGTGGGAGTATTTCGCTAGCCATTGCGGAGGTATTAGACCTCACGAAAGCAATAGGTACTTTACTCCCTCCTAGAGGGACAGAGCTCGGGTATAGAGCTCATGTTATGCACATGCACATGAATGACATAATTAACAAAGTAAATAAACATGAATAAACAATAATACATATATATACAAAAATGTTCAATTTTATTAGGCTTTTGGATAACACAAATTATTTGCTGGCCTGACTCTCAAATTCCCCAGCGGAGTTGCCAAGCTGTCATAACGTCTAGATCCAGAGATCTATCGCTAGACATTGACTTAAGGGAGTCGCCACCAATCTTTTTTATCTAGGTGCGATTGGCCACCTAAAGAATCTGTCCTTTCAGGGAACACCTAAGTTTAAGGGTCCCTAAAAGAATAGGTTCAGGTCTACTAACCAGAACAGAGTTCGGGAGTTCAGTTACGTGTGAGGAAGGTTATAGCACCCTCACAACGCCCATCAAAAGATGGTACCAGCATAATTTTATGTTATCCAAAAAGCCTTAAAATTTTACCAAGTAATTAATTGTTGGAAATTATTCTCAATTGACTCTAATACTTTTAGCAGAAAATTGAGAAAATTTTCTCACCTCAAGAGTATGTAAGAAAACTATTGTTTCACTTGCAGAGGCTCCGTCGTCGGATTAATTAAGGAAAAATGAAAATCAAAATCAAAATAGAAAGGAAGGAAATGATGATTGTTCTTGTGTAGGGAAAATTGATACTTTCAACTTTTTTTCAAAAATATTTTTTAAAAATTTTGATTTTTAAGGGAAATTGATACTTTCAACTTTCCCTCAAAAACCCTTTTTGAAATTTATTTTTTAAGAAAAATTGATACTTTCAACTTTTCCCTAAAAATATTTTTTTTGGAAATTTTAATTTTTATTTAAAGAAAATAGAATAATAAAAAAATAAAAAAATTAAAAAAAATAAAAAAATAAAGAAAAGTAAAACAAAAATAAAAAATAAAATAAAGATAAAAAGAATATTAAATAAACCTAATCTAATAAATAAAAAATAAAAAAAACAAATAAACAAAGAAATGAAAATAAAAAAAAATTCAAAAAAAAAAAAACCTGGAGCAGCTCGAATCGCGGCTCGGCTCGGCTTGGCTCGGGGGGGCACGCGCAGGTCAGAAGCAGGTCGACGCTCGGGTCGGATCGGGTTTCGGCAAAACGCGCGGATCCTCTGGTTACTTAAGGCCAAAACGAAGTCGTTTTGAGAGGGTATAAAAGGTACTTCCCTCTGTTTTTCGGCAGAACGCTCCTCCCTTCTCTCTCTCTTCTTCCTTTTTCCTCTCCCTTCTCTCTAAAAGCTGAAGAACACCGATGTAATTTTCGTCGGATTTTAAAAATTTTCGTCGAAATCTGAGTTTTTTCGTCGGAAGTTCATCGGAATGTGGTCGAAAAGTTGGTCGATTTCTGGATCTTTGTCGAAAACTGGGCACCATATTGAAAACTTCAAATTTGGTTGGAATTTTTGTCGAAAAATTCAACCATCGTCGGAAAAGTCACCGAAATCTGGAAATTTCCAGAAAATTTTTTCGTCAAAAATTTTTAAAAATTTTTCTCACTCCCAGAACACTCCTAAACTTTTCTTAGCTTCCTATACACCTCCTTTTCTCTCAAATAAGTAGCTTTGCTTACTGTTTTCTCTATATCCCATTCTGTTCCAGAGGGGGTCCCTTTTATAGGGATTGATCAGGAGTTTCTGATCAATCCCAATTCCTCTTTGGACGGAAATTCAATCTTTGAATCCAATCTGGACTCTTCTGATTGAATCCCCATTCCCAGTAGGATTCTTCAGCTTCAATCTCAACCTTCCAAAATAAAAATCAAATAAATATAAAAAAAATAATAGATAATTAGAACAGATAAATCGAAAAAAATAGAATATTATAGGATAAATAAAAAAATAACAGATATATAATTAGATAAATAAAAATACAAAAATAAATAAAGTATAAAAATAATAATAATAATAATATAATAATAAATATATAACTATATAATAATATACATATAAATCTATTCTAAATAAAAAAATAAATAAATATAGATATACATATATTAATACATAATAATAATAATAAATATAAAAATACATGAAATACAAAAGAAAAAAAATAATACAGGATTGAATTGGGCCTTACCCATTTGGGCTAGGCCCAATTGATCTGGGCCTGAACTCAATTGGGTGTCTACACATGTTGACATAATGTATATATCCGTGAACCTACCGCTGGACATGGATTAGAAGAGTCACCACCAATCTTTTTTATTCAAGTGTGATTGGCCACCTAATCGAATATAATCCATAAAACTAGATTTTAGGTTTGAGAGCGCGATTATGCGTGAAGAAGGTTATAGCATCCTCATGATGCCATCCAAAGTACGATGCCAATTTGATTTCAAATTATCCAGGCCTTAAATGTGTTTATATTTTATCAAACTATTTAGTATTGAAAATTAATCTTAAAATTATCCCAACAGTTTAGTAGTAATTTAAGATAATTTTTTTATCTCAGAAGTATTTATGGAGACTAGTGTCTCACTCTGAAGAGGTTCCATCGTCGGATTTATTAATATATTTTATTTAAAAAAAAGAGTAAATCTCTCAATAGTTTGATATGATTTATCTTGAAGCAGATCTCCCAATAGTTGGGTAAGATTTTATTATAAAAAAAAACATTTGTAAAAATTTTGTGTTTCTTTTTTTGAGCAAGTTCATTAAGTTTCCCAATAGTTTGGTAATGCTTAATTTAAAAAGCAATTTTCTAATCGTTTGGAGGATAAAAATTATTTTTCTCATTTTTAGAATCTATTTATGAAATTTTTCAATAGTTTGGTGGATTCTATAAATTTATTTGAAATTTTTTTCCTTTTTTTAAAAAACTTATTTGAAAAGACCTTTTTTTTTTTATTTCTTTTCAAAAATAAAATAATAGAAAGAATTTTTACAAAATAATAAAATTACTCGAATAAAAATAAAGTCAAAAAATAATAAAAAAACTAAAAATGAAATAAAATAAACTTAGAAAAATAAAATAAAAAAATAAAAATAAAATGAAAAAAAAAACTTGCAATCGCGTTGGGTCGAAGCGCGGGTCAGCACGTAGGTTGATGGGTTACGAACGAACTTAGGGCCTCTAAAAATGACGTTGTGTTGAGTCAGTATACAAGTTAGATCCTCAGTGTTTTCTTTAGAAGTTTCCAGCTCTCTGTCTATCTAAATTGAAATCCTTTGACCTTTCTCTAAAAAACCCTAAGAACACCACCGAAAATGGAAAAAAAAAACCCACAAATTTATAAAAAATTGAGATCAAAGTGGCTAAAAAATTGAACTTTCATCGAAAAACTTATCGAAAAATTCAAAGTTCTTCCCTAAAAATCCAATTTTTTTTCTAGAAAATCCTAGAAATCTTAAAAATTTCCAAAATCCTTTAGAAACCCTCCATAATCTTAATCCTAACCCTCCTAACCCTAAATAGAAACTAGAAACCCAAACCTCTCTCAAACACCAAAATCCAGAAACTCCAAAACCAAAATCCCATAAACCTGACTCCCAGAAAACTTTTCCAGAATTTTTAAACACCAAGCCTTTTCCTCTCAAAATCCACTATCCTGTTCTGTAGTGATCAGTCCAATTTATAGGTAGTGTCCAGTAACTATTTTAGGAATTAGACAGAACCAATCCGAGCTTGAATCTTGAGATTGTGTTTTACCCGAGCACAATCTTAGGTTAGGTATTAGGTCCTTATTAAATCCACAACATATTCTGGCTTGATTTTGTATTAAAATCCTTTGACTATTAATGGGATCCTGATCTAGCTGATTGAACTTCAATTTCCTTAATTTTTGAAATTGGTTGAAAAGAAAGGAAAGAAAAATAACATAAAATAATAATATAATATAATATAATATAATAATAATGATAATGATATTAGCAATAATAATAGTGATAATATAGTAATAATATAATATACCAAGATAATAATATAATATCATATATTATAATAATAATAATAATAATATAATATAATATAATAATAATATCATATAATATGCTATACTATAATACTAATAATATATAATAACATACTATACTATAAAAAATCGACCTGACTGGTCTTGGACACAAATGAGTGTCTACAACTACCTTTTTTTGCATATCACTATTAGACAGAGATGATGCAAAAACCTAGACATTCACTCTGTTCCAATCAAATTATTAAAAATGATCGGGACTGAGTCACGAGTCTGGATAACTAACTTGAACCGAGTTGAGGTCAGATGATTGAGATTGAATTGTGAGTCTAAAAAATTAACCTGGACTGAGTCGAGGTTGAACGACCTAGATTGAACTGCAAGTCTTGAAAAATTGATCTAGATCAAGTCGAGGTCAAACGATTGAGATTGAACCACGAGTTTGGAAAAATTGAACTAGACTGAGTTAAGGTTAAATAACCGAAATTGAACCACGTGTCTGAGAAAATGATCTAGATAGAGCCAAAATCAAAGGACCGATATTGAATCTTAGGTTTGGAAAAACTAACCTAGACTGAGTCAAGGTCAAATGATCGAAATTAAACTGCAAGTCTAAAAAAATTGACCTGGACCTAGTCGAGGTCAAATGATCGGGATTGAATCACAAGTCTGGAAAAATAATTTGGACGGAGTCGAAATAGAATTACCAGGATTGAACCGCAAGTCTAAAAAAATTGACCTAGACCGAGTCGAGGTCAAATGATCAAGATTGAATCGTGAGTTTGAAAAACTAACCTGGATTGAGTTGAGGTCAAACGACGAAGATTGAATCGCTAGTCTGGGAAAACGATCTGGACAGAGTCGAAATCGAATGATCAGAATTGAACTGCAAGTCACAAAGATAATCTAGACTAAGCTGAGATCAAAACGGGTGATGAATGATAATATAATGATGCAAGTGTATGCTCTATCTAGGATGCAAATGAAATATTAATTGTGATACCAAGGCTTCGGCAACTTTTTTTTTGGTTTCCAAGATATTTCTTGCAAGGACATTACCAATCTTTATGGGTAATTCATAATTTGACTTTTTCAAAGTCAAATTTTTTTGAAAATTTTTAGATCATAATTTTATATTATTTGAAGATTTTTTTTTACTTTAAAATCACAAAAATGAAGAAAGGAGCTTGATTTTCTAAGCAAATTGCATAGAAATAAAAAATTTCTAATGGAAGGTAGATTGGTCTTTTCATATGGTATTAGCAGTATTAAAAATGTAATCTTTGACCATGAGCATTTTGAGCCGTGAAATGATCTTGAGGGACTAGATCCAATGGTTAAAGGTGGCTATTTGCATAACAAAACAAGGGAGAAAGAATGAACATTAAATGGAAAATTGTTCCGAGGGCTGGCATGGCTTGTGTATGAGATATTTTTCTTCATTAAGGACAGAAAAGATAATGGGAAGAAGCTGGAGCAATGTTAATAGAGTTTTGTTTCAAGAAGCTGGAACTACATTGTTTCAAGAACGTTTTGTGCCTTTGTATTCTTCATTTTTCTTAACAAGTATATATATACACGGTCAAACAATGTTAATAGAGTTTTAAACTCTTAATTTTAATAATTAAAATTCAATTTTTATAGTTTCAAATGTAAAAAATAATGACCGAACAAAATTACTGTATCTGATGCCAAATATATAAAATTTCCAATCGCAGAAGTTTGCACTTTGTAAATTTTCATCGGCTCTCAAAGTCGAATGTCGGCATCTTTAAGTTCCATGTTTTTGGTCAATAAAAAAAGATTTGATAACTTTGATTTTTTAGTTGTTAAGATATAGCAACTGCACAAATCAACCTACTTAGATTAGTTATTTAAACGTGTGAATGACTTGGTTGTTGAGGTTATCTCTTTTTATTTAATGTGGTAGACTGCCAGACTATGCATCTTGCGTGTTCAAACAACTCAAAATACACTTCATGATTTTGTCTTTTTAATGGCAATTGACAAAGAAATAGTAGGTAGCAAATATTATATATATATATATATATATATTAATGACTGAATAAAAATTTATTTATATTAGTGTAAGAATTACATTTTTTTTAAATTTATATATATATATATAATATATTATTGTATGATAAAACTTATTTAAAAAAGTGGAAATGAGTAACAGTCGGTCTTGAAGACCATGGGATGATGTAGGCAAATAAGATGAACATATATGTAACTAACTCATTTTGGTGGAGAAGGGAAAAAAAAAGGAAAAAGAGTGCAAATTAGAAAATAATATTTTTTGTATCTCTTTGACGTGTGGTAAATAAATATGGGAAAGAAAAATACTTGGATAATTAATTAATTAAAACATATCCTTTTAATAAAATTTTAAAATTAATTAAAATTTATTAAAAAAATAATTTTAAGGTTTACGAACCAATTTAAGTCCAGGAGTCGGTTATTCTTAACAACCCCAGAGCACCCATTTAAAATTATACTAATCAATTACGTGTTATCCATTGATTTTGATAAAAATAACCTTATTTTTTGTGTTTAAAAAATAACTTCCTTGATTTTCTTATTTATTGAAAATTTATTTTTTTAATATCTTTTATTATTTATTGTTTCATTTTTATTCAAAATAAATAAATTAGAACCTTTTTTATTAAAATAATTCTTAAAATGTTCAAATACATTGGTAGTATTAAAAGAACTCTTTCTAACATAGAGATTTTTTACGCATCGTTTTTTGAAATACCTTAGAACCTCATTTTCAGAGACTCAGATTTACTTTTCGTAAAAAACTATATTGTGCATGTAATGCAAAATGTTAATATGTTGATGCAAACATCTTATTTTACTCCTTTAGAGATTTTATTGACTTTATTTATTGAATTATTGTTTTTATTGTTTTATTGAAGAAAAGAGAAAATTTTATCATATTGAAGATTTTTATAAATATTCCAATACATTGGTAATATTTAAAAAAATATCCTCAGTTAAAGATTTCGTAAAGTATCACTACTCGAAATATTTTAAGAATTTCATCCTCGGATAATATTTTCGTTTTCCTCATTCTTATTTTATCATTTTTTTCATTTTATTTTTAACAAATTAATTAATTTTTTTTACTACTTTATAGCTAAAAAAGAAAGAAAGTTTTATTGTATTGAAAACTTTTTATAAGTATTACAATACATTTATAGTTTTTAAAAAAATCTTTTTACCTAAAAATTTTGTAGATATCACTACTCGAAATAGCTTTGAATCTCATCGTCGGATAAATTTTTTTTTTTTTTACATTTTTACTAATTTTTATTATTTATATTAATTATTTATTATTATTCTTTATTGCATATTTTTCTTTATTCTTATTCATTAAAATTTTAATAAGTTTATGTTTAGCAATTATTTTAAATTAATTAAAATAAACTATTTTATATCCTTTACCATTTATTTTATTTTATATGAAAAGTTTATATAAAAATAACAAAAAATCATAAATTAAATAATAGAAATATATAAAAAATTACGCAAAAAAATTTAAAAAATTAAAAGTTATGATAAAAATGCCTTAAATGCCCCTAGTCAACACCCGTCAAAGGTTCAAAGGTGACTTAAATGGCTCGGTCAACCAGCTTAGACCTACAATCAACAGCTTAATCGGCTTGGCTCGGATATATGGCTTGGCTCAGTTCCTAGTTTAGCTTGGTGGCTTGGCTACCATTTTAATCAAAACAACTTTGTTTTGATTTCAGTATAAATAGCCCTCAAAATTCCCAACTCTTTCATTTTTTCTTCCTTCTTTTTCTCTTTTCTTTCTCTCTCCCCTCTCTTAGAATTCTTCTTCTCTCTCTTTCTTCAATTATCGATGAATCTTATTGCTGTCATTTGTGTAAAAAAAATTTCCAAAAATACCTAAAAAATTATTTTCGACCCTCTAAATTCAAATCCAGTCTTTGTTTTACGAGAAACGGCCTTGAATGACATAGACGAGACCTAAAAATTTGGTCAAAATGAAAAAGAAAAAATTTGTGTTCTTGGCACTAAGATCCCTGCTACCAAAAGTTGTGTTTTTTGGGTTTTATTGCTTTTTTTTAGTTTTGGTTTTGGTTTTCTTGGCTTTTAACAGAGTTTTTTCTTATTTGTTAATTTTTTTGAACTAGATTTTTTGTTTTTCAACAAGGTTTTTTTGGTTTTTTTTTACAAGGTTTTTTTTTTTTTTGTAAGATTGTTCCCCCTTTTGCTCTAATTTTTGTAACTCTATTTATAAAGCCAGATTAGAATCAAAATCTAGAATTTTGCTTAACTTTGGCTGCCTAGGGTTAAGGTGGTTGTCAAGAGGCGGTCAGTAGTTGTTAGGCAACTGCAAAAAAAAAAAGCCAAAAAAATAAGAAAAAATAATAATAATAAAATGGTTGTCTACAAAATTTAATATTCATAGATAAAGTCATTATAGGTGTTGAATTTAAGTAGTTAATTCGATCATGTTGCATTTATTTTGGAATCAAATTAACAACAAAGAACAAGATAGAGCCATCTTTCCACTCTTAATATGAAAAAACAAATTAAAATTTCCATGACAATAAAACAACATGATTATCAATTATAATCATTGTTATTTCTAGGAACAACACAAAGACCTAGGCCTTAATCATGAATTTTGATGGCATGTGATGCAATAGATGTATCAATAACAATGTGAAATTTCTTGACTTAGTTTACAGCATGATTTCTCCTATTCATTAAGTGCTTATGTTTTACTTTGATCAAATTCCCATTTCAATTATTTCCACTCATTACATAAGAGTCCATTGCTTTTTTCTTTTTTGTTTTTCTTTTTTACATAATATAATTTGAAACTAAAGCATTCATTAAGAAGTAAACTAACAGTAATAAATGATAAAAATGAAGAGAAAAGAGGTTGAAGCTTAAAGCCAAAGCAGCAAAACACCAAAAAAAGAAGAAGAAAAAAGTGAAGCATTGCCTATAGTCTTCACCTCCAATCTTCTGGACCTTCTTTGGCCATTGTAGTTGCAATCACCATAACCAAAGGCACAATAATGCTAGGTGCTGAATACCAGTGCCAATGGACTAAAGGAAACACAAGCTATAGTAAGAAAATATATATTTGCAACCATTCTAAATTGCTCAAACAAAGACTTTGAAAAAAAAAAAGACTACTGTATACTTGGTTGTTAAGTCATAATTTCTCTTATATTTTAGTCAGATTTGCTCTTAACTAACATGTTCATTTAGATACACTACTATTAAATACCTTTTTTAGTTTCCCCTATCAACTTCATTACAAATATTGACACTCTTTATATCCCCTAATACTCAGCAAGATTTAAAAAAAAAAAACTAGAAAACCCTTTTTTCCTTCATAGTTATCAAATACAATGTTTCAATGATAAAAATAAATCGTTACATCCTAAACCTCAACAAGCTCAATTATCCATCTTTTTCTTAGTTGAAGTCAAACAAAAACAAAGCTAATGTCATTGCTAGTTTTTGTAAAATTGGAAAACATGAAGATGTAGTTGGATTTTTAAAAATGTTATAAATTCAAGAGTTTTAAGGCCTAATGTTGCTACTTATATTGCTCAGTTAAGCACATTTGATATATTGAGTAAATTTAATGAGCCTTGTGATTTGGTTTTTAGTATAAAGAAAGAAAGGCTGGTTTTGGATGCCACTCTTTATAGTAATTGGATTTATGGTTACTTTAGAAATGATTGCTTAAATTGAGGCTTTGAAAAAATATAGTAAGAGGGGTAAACCCTAATATTATAAGCTACATTATTCTCATTGACAATTTGAGTTTAGATAGCCTTTTTTGTTTTTAAAAAAAAAAAGATGGTGGCAAAAAACATAATACTACTTGAGTTCATTATCTGCTTTAGATGTCTTCCCAAGCTTACACAAATCATTGATGACTATATTATAAGTAACAATACTTGGCTTAATCCCTAATGCTATGTAAATGAGGTTTCATTGACGCTGCAAGTGAAGTGTACATTGTGATGAGAAGAAAAAAATTTTCTTTGATGAAAAGTTCATACAATTTAGAGCTAAAAAGCTTATTGATAGCATGATAATTGCTAAGAGCTTTAGTATTAATAACCTAGCTAAGAGGACTACAATAATATTAAATGAAGAACAATAAAAAATATAATACTCTAAAGACAAAAGCTATATCAAAATCCAAACAATAATTCCATTAATTCACAACCCATATCTTCAAATTTCAGTCACCAAAAATTAAAAAAAAAAAATTGACACATGAAAACTAACATCTATCAATGACAAATAAAAAGTTAAAAATCAAATTCAAACATCAAACTTTTTTCAATTAATTTTTTTCTAACACTAAAAAAAATTGAAAAACCAAAACAATAGAAACCTATAATAGCAAAAAAAATAAAAATTAAATCACACTCACACAACCAACAGCTTTTGATAATTCTTTCCAAATGCATGTCCTTAAAATCATGCACTAAAACCAAACTAAAAATCAAAATTTCACTTAAAATTGAAACAAACCCAAACAAATAAAGATGAAGTCTTGGAAATCAAACGAAACAAACCTACACAAAACAAAAATAAAAAAAATTCAATCATCTCAAACATTTTGGATTGGTAAAAACTTTCCAAACACCATATCAAAAAACAAATTCACAATCTACAAAAAAAAAAAAAAAAAAAATGCATGCAGAAAAAAGAAAGACAGAGATAAAAAGAATTCCTAGAGAAATCTCTATCAACACATACAAAGGAAAAAACCTCTAACAATACATGCAAATAAGCCAATGCATAAAAACAAAGATAACAAATAGCGAAATCCAAGTCCTGCACATCCAGAAAAGTCGAATAACCCAACCCAAAAATTAGGTTCAATGAAAAAAAAGGAATAAACAAAAAGTCATCTGGTGAAAGAAAAAGGAAATGTATCTCACTTTTATAAAAAAAAAAAAATCTGATAGTCACCTAAAGAGAGGAAAAAACCGATATAAAAAAAAAGAAGAGTTAAATATAAAAATGGCCTTTAGACTATACATTTTCTGTTAGTTTGAGACCTAAAAAAATAAAATTATCAATTTAGTACTCAAACTTTTATTTTGCCATCCACTTTGGTACCTAACACTAACTTCATCAACCAACTTAATGGCGTGACATTACCATCCAATAAAATACTAATATTATTAAAAATTCAATTAGCATCACGTAATTAATTGTCACATCAAAATTAAAAAAAAATAAAAAAAATAAAAAATCTTTTAAAATTTTTGAATATTTTTAAAAAATTATAAAAACCTAAAAACTAAAATATTTATTAAAATTAAAAAATATTAAAACTTAAAAAATTAAAAAAATTTCAAAATTTTAATAAACAATCCTTAAAATTTCAAAAAATGAAAAAAAATGAAAATTTTAATAAAAATAAAAGTTTTTCAATTTAAAAAAATTCACAAAAACTTAAAAAAAAAATAAAAAAATCTATAATTTTGTGAAAGATTTAAAAATTAAAAAAAATTGTAAAAAATATTTTAAAATTATAAAAATATTTCATTTTTTTAATCTTACAATTTTAGTTTTATATTTTTTTATGAAAATTTTTGGATTTTATTAAAATTTTAATTTTTAAAATTTTTAATAATTTCAATATTTTAAAAAATTTTATATTTTTATATTTTCAAAAAATTTCAAAAAATTTTAAATTTTGCTATTGTCAAATTTTTAAAGTGTCTTGTGAATCTTTTTTTAAATTTTAAGAAAATTATTTTTTATACAAATTTTTATTTTTTGAATTTTAAGAATTTTTTTGAATTCTTTGGATTTTTTATTAAAATTTTGAGATGTTTTTAATTTTTAAGTTTATATATATTTAATTTTTATAATTTTAAAAATATTTCATATTTTTTAAATTTTTTATAATTTTTGTATTTCAGATTTCACATGTCAGCATATTAATTGAATAGCAATGCCACATCAGTAAGTGGATTAATGACGTTATCCGAAATACTAATGTGATAACAAAAAAAAAATTCAAATATTAAATTGATAATTTTATTTTTTTTAATATCAAATTGACAAGAAATATATAATTAAAGTGCCATTTTTATATTTAATCCAAAAAAGAATACAAAGAATGGAGAGAAGCAGGAATGAGCATCAGAAAAACAATTAAGTTCTCAAATATAACCATTTCTTCCAATCATATTTTATGACACATATGATCTCCCCCGTAAGTCCAACGGCAACTTTAATTGTTCTTATAGATATTTCATTTTAACTCTTGCAAGAATTCAAGTCTTGGTTATACATATATATAATTAGCAATGACATATGATTAAATAAAAGTGTATGGACAGAGTTAGTTTAGACTCGATTGATGCTTCTAAGATTTAATCTTAGACTTAAATCCGTGCGTTCGCCTGTTTACTATTTAAAATAATATTAAAATATTAAAAAACTATTTTAAAATTAATATTAAATAAAAATATTTTTTATTAATAAAATAATAATTCAGGTCTGAGCTCCAACTTAAAAATCTCTAAGACCCGATCCGCATGCCTGATTGCAAAGACTACAACCTACCAAAGCCTAATGCATCCTTATTCTTAAAAATTATAGTGAAGTTTTTGGTTTTTGGAGCCCTGGGCCATGCTGAGACTGCTGCCATTGAGAAGCTCGCGAGTTTGATGGCTGTTTGTTGTAGTGGACAAAAGGCTGTGAGTAGAAAGAATTCATCAAGCACAGCAAATTGATATTCATATATTCCCATTGAATACTGAAACAAGGTCACTGGATGTACAGTCCAAAAAGGGTCATAGAATTTCGTTTGATTTTTTTAAAAATATTTTTTGTTATACCCCACATCCGTAATGTTAACTGACATTTTTATGATATGGGCATGTCATGTGGTCACTAGCATCACTAGCATCATACATGACATATCAAGTCAATATTTCATTAAAGACTTACAGTTATATAATAAAAAATTTTTCTTAAACAGTAGCAAACATTAATTTTATAGTTGAATAATCAAAATAAAATCACCCAAAGTTGGATGACTATTCTGTATATTTCATCCAATCATAAAACTTAGAAGAATAATGATTTTTTTTTTTTTATCTCTTACAAGGATCACACATAAGCTTTATATAACATACATATGTTTATTTATTTATTTCAATAGACACTAGACTACATTGTTTCAAGAACATTTTGTGCCTTTGTACTTCTTTATTTTTCTTAACAATTATGTATACATACACGGTCTAACAATGTTAATAGAGTTTTAAACTTTTAATTTCAATAATTAAAATTCTATTTCGATTTTAAATGTTAAAAAAAAAAACCCAAACAAATTTACTATATCTGATGCCAAACATATAAAATTTCCAATCGTAGAAGTTCGCACTTCGTAAATTCTTATTCCGCTTCTAATAGCATTCATTGGCTCTCAAAGTCAAAGGTCGGCATCTTTAAGTTCCATGTTTTTGTCAATAAAAAAAGATTTGATGACTTTGAGTTTTTAGTTGTTAAGATATAGCAACCACACAAATCAACCTACTTATATTAGTTGTTTAAACGTGAGAATGACTTGGTTGCTGAGGTTATCTCTTTTTCTTTAACGTGATAGACGGCCAGATCATGCATCTTGCCTGTTCAAACAACTCAAAACACACTTCATGATTTTGTCTTTTTAACGACAATTGACAAAGAAATAGCAGGTAGAAAATAATATATATATATATATATATGAATGAATAAAGATTCATTTATATTTATAAATGAATAATATATATATATATATATGCATGATAGACGGCCAGATCATGCATCTTGCCTGTTCAAACAACTCAAAACACACTTCATGATTTTGTCTTTTTAACGACAATTGACAAAGAAATAGCAGGTAGAAAATAATATATATATATATATATATATATATATGAATGAATAAAGATTCATTTATATTTATAAAGTTACATTTTTTTTTACATATATATAAATGGTAACTATTAAAGAGAGTGGGAGAGGTGACAGTCATCTTTGAATATCCAATGGATGATGTAGGCAAATAATTTGTACATATGTAGCTAACTCATTTTGGTGGAGAAGAGAAAAAAAAGAGGGGGGGGGGGGGGGAGGAGTGCAAATTTGAAAATAATGCTTTTTTTTTTTTTGTCTCTATGACGTGTGGTAAATAAATATGAGAAAGAAAAATAGATGGATTTAATTTTTTTTTTTAAATTGAGACAAAATTATTATTTTTATTTAAATTAAACATTTTATTTTCAATTAATTATTGGAAAGTAAATCAAGCTATGTTATTGTTTTATAGTAGCTTATGTGTTATAATTTTAGTAATAGTTTTTAAGTTAGTTTGATGTGAGCGACTATATGCTATAATAGCTTTACGTGACGTTAGTATATAATGTTTGCATGCTGTCATTTAGAATTTGGAGGGCTTGATTTAAAACTTTGTAAACCGACTTACTCCAAAGCAGTCCAGTTTTTTTTTATATATATTGGATAAGGAATAAGAATGAGATGGTGAAATTCAAACGTTCTCTTTATATATTTTTTATGCTTTCTTAACAATTAGCCAAAAAATTGACAATGAATTCGTATTATTTTAAGTTAAGTCATTTTGAATTTGAGTTTTTTCAAATTCAAGCTTTTAGTATTTTAATGAAATCGAGTTCAATTGAATTTTGATTTCAAGTATATGATGTCGTTGACAAAGGTTTAGAGCAACAGGAAGGTGAAGCAACTTTTTCCCTCAAACTACACTGAATCCTTAAAGAAAGATAAGAAGAAAGATCAATGTGCTCTCAACTTCATCCATCAAGCTGTGAATGATGACATATTTGTAAAGATAAAAAATGAGACCACATCCAAGCAATTGTGGGAGTCATTGTGGTACCCACACTGGTTAGTTTAGTTGGTAAAGAAAAAAAGTTTCATTTCTTTCTCAACCTTGAAGAATCCATCAGAGATATGTTCAGCAAAATTGTCCAACTAGTATAAAGGTGGCAGAGTTGGGTTGCTCTTCTGGTCCTAACACCTTCCAGGCTATGTATCAAATTATCGACACCATCCATAGGATATGCCAGCAAGCGCAGTTGCAATTGCCAGAGTTTGAAGTGCTTTTAAATGATCTCCCAGGGAATGACTTCAACGCTGTGTTTAGGTCAGTTCCTACTTTCTTTGAGAGGCTTAAAAAAGAGAAGGGAGACAGGCTGCTTGAAATGTGTTTTATAGCAGGAGTGGCTGGCTCTTTTTATCACAGACTCTTTCCAACCAGAAGCCCGCACTTCATACATTCTTCCTGTTCGATTCATTGGCTCTCAAAGGTCAGCCATGCCCACCGTCCTATATAAATAAATAAATATATATATATATATATCTTAAAATCGTTAATCATCTTTTAATGAAAAAAATATTAATATGAAATCGATACTTAGTCCACTTTATTCATATAATCATCTCAAAATATGATAAATATATGAAATTTAAATCCTAACACTTACAAATTCTTCTTCTACCTCAAAGTTGACTTTCTTTGTAAAAAAACATATTAACATTAATTTATCATTATCATTATTATTACTAGAATTGTTAGGGAATGCTTTTTTTTTTTATGAATTTATAAAAATTGTTTGATTATTATGAATCTATCCAATTCAATAGATATTAACTTATTAATTGTTGGAGGAACATTATAAATAGCCAACAAATACTGTAATTAAAACCCAGAATAATAAAACCAAAACCCCCAATACCCATCCTTAATCTTTCCTTTTTTCGATTCAATTTCTTCAAAATCCCCTCACAAAAACGTAGATTTAAATTCCAAAATTCAAACCTTCACCCAAAAAATCTCTCGTTATTACTGTTGTTTAGGTCATAAAACTGCCTCTGTCTTCTTCCTTTACCCTTCCTTTATATTTCTACCATTTTGAACAATCCTAAACCTTTGATAGCTAAGAAAATGTGTTTTCCTGATTTTTATGTGGATTGTGATTTTTTGGTATTATTTTGGTTGTTTTTTTTAGTGATAAAAACAATTTCTAGATCTATTTTTTTGTTGCTTTTCTTCCTATTTTAGATTATTTTTTATTTTTATTTTTTTGTATTCGCTGTAGACACCTCATTTTATACGAGAATATTTTTTATGAATTAGGCTTCAAGTGTAATTGAGAGATTTTTTATATATAATTCTAGAATCAATTCATGTTAAAATGATAGGGAGAGATTTTTGGAATTTGATTTCAAAATCAATTCTCATTAAAACGGAAATCAAACAAAATCATAGATTTAAGGAAAATTAATTGAGCATAAATTTCTATACAAACCTATGATCAAAGCAAGGGGGCATTTAGAAAAAAGATTATGCGAAAACACTTGAGAGAAAAGAGAAAATTTTGTTTAGCAACCAAGATGTTTTAGGTTCTAGGTCTGATTTGTTTAGATTTTCTAGAATTGGGATTTGATGTTTTTTTGTTTGAATTTCAGTAGGGTTTTACATTCTAGGATTTCTGGGTTTAGTTTTCTAGACAATTTGTTAAGTTTTTGAAAATTTTTTGTCAGCATTTGGGATTTATTTGTCCATTTTTGAAAATCAGTTAAAGAGAAAACAGAAGAATAACTATTTTAGAAAGAAAGGTATGCTCAAACATTTCTGAAAAAAAGCCCAAAATTTAAGATATCTAGATCCGCACATCTTACCATGCACAACCCGATTAGATCGCAAGCTTTTTTTTTCATTTTTATTTTTACTTTTTTTATTTTGATTTTATCATTTTATATTTTAAGTTTTTTATTTCATTTTTATTATTTATTATATTTTGTTGATTTTTTTGAGCAATTTATTATTTATTAAATATTTTTTAAAATTTTCTTTTATTATTTTATATAATAAAAAAATCTTTTCAAATAAATTCATGAATCCCACCAAACTATTAGAGAATTTTTATGGATTTAAATTTTATGTAATCCACCACACTATTGAAAAATTTTATAAATCAATTTTCAAAAAATATATATATATATATAAAAATAATTTTTATCCTCTAAATTATTGGAGAATTACTTCAAATTAAGTTCTATCAAACTATTGGGAAACTTAATGAAATTCTTAAAAGATTTTACAAATCTTTTTACAATAAAATCTCACCAAACTATTGGAAGATTTGCTTTAAAGTAAGTCATACCAAACTATTAGAAGATTTTACTAACTTTTTTAGAAAAAATACTTTAATAAATCCGATGATAGAACCTTTTCAGGGTGAAACACTAATCTCCATGAATATTCCTGAAGTGAGAGAATTATCTTAAATTACTACCAAATTATTAGGACAATTTTAAGACTAATTTTTAATATTTAATATTTTAGTAAAAGCATAAACATTTTTTGCGACTTGGATAATTTGAAAACAAACTGATACCATCTTTGGATAGGCATTGTAAGAGTACTATAACCTTCTCCATACGTAATCGTACTCTCGAACCTAAAATTTAGTTTTGTGCATCAGATCTAATTAAATGACCAATCACACCTTAACAAAAAAAAAAGGGTGACAACTCCTTTGATCAATGTCTAACGGTAGGTTCACAAATCTATACGTTATGATAGTTGCATTTGTTTGAATTTGTTTTTTGGTATTATTTTGGTTGAGGAAAATTTTTTTGGTTTGAAAATGGTTGTAAAAATTTTTTTTGGTTTGAAAATACTCATAATAATTAAAATTTTTCACTTTTCACTACAACACAAATTGTTTTTAGAGGCAAATAATTTGAGGCAATAAATTTATTTGCCTTTAGATCAAAAATTTCAAGTCATACAGGTAATTATATTTAATGATATTTACCTCTAATTGATATATTATTTTTAATTAAAAAATATAATTAACATAATAATTCATAATGGCTTTTTTATGTGTCTTTTTGTCTTTAAAATTATTGTTGCTAATGATAAAAATATTAATTACAAAATGAATGGCAAAAAGTACAACTTGTATAGTATCTTTAGTAATTTATTTTTATAAATTAATCTATTAATTTTTAAAGATAAAATTTTAAGCCTTTAATTTAAGATCTTTTAAAGGCTAAAAAATAGGTAAGAAGTATCAAAATGCAATTGAATTTCCATTCATCTCGCCACTTTCATTAATTTTTCAACATAGTTGCCGCCTAATTTTTCTCATTTGGGAGGGAATACTAGACTAGTTATAATCATTTTCTTTTGAAACCACTTTTTTCATAAAAAAACAAAAGAAAAAAATCCACACTTTCATTGGTGGTTTATCTACTTTCACTTGTCTTTTAATAGTCTCCAATAAAAGTTATTAAAGACTTGGAATAATCAAGAGAAGAATAAAGATTTCTTGAAAGTATTGCAGCAAAAAAACAAAGAATTAAAAGATTTTTCATCTTAAAAAGGTAATTTTAATTAATAAAATCTTAGTTTTTATACATTTTTGTTTAAGTAAAAGATGAATTGCATCTTTTCTATTTTTTTTTCTTAAAAATTATAACTTTATCATGTATTATCAATTTATGATTTCTTTGTAATATAATAGGATTATGCCCAAACATTAGGTTCAAGAATTTTAAGTAATGATTGTCATGTTATATTAATTTATTAAATTCTCTTGATTGCATTTTTAGGTAATAATCTAAATAACTATTAACATAAATCTAAAGACTATAGGCACTTAATTTTGTTCGAGTAGAAATTAATTGGTTATGAAATTTTTAAAAGCCAACCTAGTTTGAATCTAATATTTCTTTCATTTTGACAAGTTTTCAAAATCAAATTTAAAACCAATTTAACCCAAATGTCTTGGGATTAAACTTGGTCAAATAAAGTCAAGCTTGATTAAATGTGGTCAAAATCAATCAAATTAGATCGAATTTGGATCAATCATCAAAATTAATAACAAAATGGGATTAATGAGCCTTCGAAATAATATTTATGATTTTATTTCACTGAAAACCTTAATTGTACTTTAGGAAATATTAAATTACCAGAATGCCCTTCAAAGGTATTTTTCTAATTTAACCTTTTCGATATTGATTTTTTATGAAAACTTTCAAATCATATTTAAACATTAATTAATAATTTTTGATACATTAAAAAACTTGATCTTACCTCGAAAGATGTAAAATTACTAAAATACCTTTTAGGGGTACTTTTACAATTTGACTTTCTTGAAGTTAGTTTTTTCATAAAACACTCCAGATAATTTTTAAATTATTTTATGATTTTTACTGTATTAAAAACTTTGATCACACCTCAAAATGTATGAATTAATAAATTGTCTTTTAGGAATATTTTTATAATTTGATCTATCATGAAGTCGATTTTTCATGAAATGCTTCAGATCATGTTTTTATATTATTTTATGATTTTTGTGCATTAAAAACCATAATCGCACCTCAAAAGGTGTAAAATTATTAAAATGCCCTTAAGGGGTATTTTTATAATTCGACCTTCCTGAAGTTGATTTTTCATTAAAACTCTCAAATCGTAATTTTATATTATTTTATGGTTTTTAGTGCATTTGAATCACAAAAATGAATAAGGGATCATGATTTTTAAAGAAAATTATGTAAAAAGGCGATAATTTTTAAAATGGTAAATCGATCATTTCACACTATTCCGGTAGCATATAAAGTCTCATTTTATGCTAGATTCATCATGAACCATTGATTCTTAAAAGCCCTTGATCCAAGGGTGAAAAGTAATTGCTTGAAAAATAAACAAAAGGAGAATAATAGACTTTAGATTATTTTTTATCTATCATACATTTGCATGGGATATATATTCATCATTTAGGGCTAAGAATGAAGGAAAGAGGCAGCCAAGGCAATTGGGTGGAAGGGAAAAAAGAAAATTTTGGGAAAACTTTGTGGAGATATAATTTCTACTATTTTTTCATTGCATTTCATACCATTTTATATCTTTTTTGTTAGTTTTTATGTTGTTTATCCTTTAATTTTTCTTTTTTTTTTTGTGAGAAAACAACTTCCTCCGTAATTATTTCCCTCATAACTCCAAGCTTGGTCTAAAAATTCAACCAACTAATTCGTAATTTAGATTGAAGCAAAAAAGACCAAGGTACATCAAAATCCACTATGAATGCTCATTTAGAGATTCGACCAAGCCTGTGATCCTCCATGGTCGAACCTCTTTTAGGTAATTTTGAATGTGTTTCTTGCTTTGAATTATGAACTTGGATGATTTGAATGTTATATTGCTTGTTATTTACATGACTGTTGATTATGTTAGTGGTTTGCATAATGTATTTGGCTAGTATGTATGTTTTTATGATTTCCTCTTTAGGTTATTTATTACATGTTTGATGAAATTCATTTTATTATAAAATGCCTTCATACGATAGTTTTGTAGATGTTTGATGCATGTTATAGCTAGATGAAATGTTGTGTGTTTTTAAAGAGACAAATGGAGCATTCAACCAAGCTTTCCCATGCTTGACCAAACCTCTTACTTGTTTTTGGTGGCTAAATGTTGCTTATACTATACTTGTTTACTTATGTTTTTTATTTATACTTTATGTGGAAACATGTCTTAAGTTCTTTGCCAACAAATTCTCCCATAAAATGGCTTAGCCAAACCTTTTTTAGTTTCTACAACCTTGGTGTTTGATCAATTTTGACCATATTGTTGCATGCATAGTTAGTTTTTAATAATTTATAAATATGCCTAAGTTTATAATATATTTGTTTTGATACATGTTCCATGCTTTAAAGTTTAATTTGCATTCTTATTAATGGAATTTTTGTTATTTTTCACATGCATTTCTCATGAAACCCTAAACCCAAATTCTAAATTTTAAAACCTAAACTCAAACCATAAACCTAAATCTTAAAACCTAAACCCAATCCAAAACCCTAAATCTTAAACCAAACCCTAAACCCTAACCAAACTTTAAACCAACCCCTAAACTCTAAAACCAACTTAATCCTATTTATGAATTTATATTTCATTTTATTTTGTTCTCACATGCATTCTTTAATTGTCATGCATTCATACTTTATCATTCATATTTAATTATCGTGCATACATCATATATTATTATGTTCATACATATTGCATAAGTTTTATAAATGAGGTTTTTGTTCAAAGAAAATGTTTTAAATAAAATAACATCTCAAATAAATATAGCTTTTGAGATTTGACTTAAATATAAAGGAATTCTCAACGGCTATCATTTATGCGATGTGTCATCTCAATTTTTGTGAGGTAATATAAAAATCTTAAATTAAATATACTTTTGAAACACTACCTAAATATAAGAGAATGGAAGAAATATCTCGATACTTATAACTTTTTTATTTTGATCCAAAAAAAATAAAAAATAAAAAATAAAAAAAAATCATATTTTTTTTGAAAAAAAATAAAAAATTCATTTTTTGGAATAAACAAAGGAAGGAAAAGAATTAATTTATAAACATTAAAATGAGACTATTTTTACCAAAATCTAAAAATAACATATAATTAATTGGTACAATTTTTAATAAGTGCTATGAGGTGCTAATTTTTTCACACATATAATCGACTTTTAAACTTAACTCTGAATTTTGCAAACCGTAAAATATTTTTTTAATAAATTTTAAACTTTTTTAAAATTTTTATTAAAATGACAACTTTTTAGATGGATAAACTAATATGTGACGACTTCTTATTTTTTGGTTTTACTGAAAATGCCTTTTTACTCATTTTTTTATTATTTAATTCTAAAGGTCAGGTTCCAAACCCATGCATCATGACAAAGACAATACCTACTTCTCACCTTTTCATTGAAAATAGATATTATTATTATTATTATTAACAATTTATATATTTTTAATATATACTACACTAGAATGGGTGCCTCTTTTCATTGCAATATTTTTTAAAATAATTTTAATTAAAAAATTCATAAAATTTGAATGTTATTATAAATAAATTATTAAATATAAATTTATTACAAATAATTTGTTGAAAAGTATTGTCCTGATATATTAGTTTAGAGACTCAACTACTAGATATAAAGTAGAAGTAACCATCAAATTTTTTTTGTTTCGGTGTGATTGGCTACCAATCTTATCTTTTTAATAAACTCTAAAATTAATTAAGATTTACTAAAAATATTTTAGTCTACAAATCAAAGTTGGATTCAGGAGTATGATTACGTATGAAAAAAGTTATATTACTCTTATAACGTCTGTCTAAAGATAGTATCAATTGATTTTGTGTTATCCATTAAGCTTAGAAATTTTTCTAAAAAATATTTTTCAAAAGAATTTAATATTAAAAATTATTTTTAAATTACTCTAATATTTTAGGATAAATTTAAAAATATTTTTTAGCTTAGGAATATTCAAGATATCTATTGACATTCTTGAAATGATTCCATCGTTGAATTTAAAAATATATTTTATTATTTATTTTAATCTTTATTGGAACCTTTAATAGTGGCAAATTTTCTAAGTACTGTAATATTTAGTAACATTTAGAAAATAATACCTCACCTATGAATTTAAATCAAAATTACTATTGCAACTTTCTATTAATTTCATCATTGAAAGATTCAAAGTTAAATTTTATTTTCCTCAATTTAAAAAAAAATAAATATTTCATATTTTTCCTAAATATTTTCAAAATTTTTATTTTAATGAAGAATTGATATTTTAAAATTTTCCTTAGCATTTTTTTGTTTATTTTATTTTATTTTATTTTTCAAAGAATTTAGGAAAAATCAATATTTCCAAATTTTTTCTAAATATTTTTTATATTTATTTCATCTTTATTTTATTTATTTAATTTTATTCTTATAGAATTTAGAAAAATTGATATTTCAACATTTTCTTTAACAATTTTTAAAAAAACTAAAATTTTCATTTTTATTTTGTTTTAAAAAAATTTTAAAAATGATATTTCAATTTTTTTCTTAAATTTTTCAAAATTTATTCTAAAGAGAATTTGATATTTCAACTTTTTCCTTAGCCTTCTCTCAAAAATTTTTTTATTTTTTTAAAAAGTATTTAGAAAAAAATTAATATTTCAACTTTTTCCTAAATATTTTTCACAATAATTTAGAAAAACTAATTTATTTTGCACACAAATTTAAAAATATTTCTAATACCATATTAAGGTTCAAAAAAAAATTAGTCACATAAATATGAATAAAAATAATTAAAATATACACAAAAAATTAAGTAAAAAATGAAAAAATAATAAAAAATACCCTTAATTAACACTAGTCAACAGCTCCTTACGTGGCTCAACCCCAAGTAAATTCTGGGGTCAAACAATTCGGCTCGGCTTGTGGTTGGCTCAACTCAACGGTCTAGCTGATTTGGAAAATGGGTCGGATGGCTATCAAGTGGCTTGAGTTACAGGTCAACACACGGATTTTCTTGATTCAAAACAACATCGTTTCGACAAATTTATAAATAAGCCTAATCTGATTTTTTTTTTTTATTTCTCTTCTCCCTCTTTCTCTCCCTTAAACCCTCTCTATGTAAAACCGATTAAAAAATTCAACCAAATCTAAAAGTTGACAAATTTTTTCAAATTTTGGCGTCAAAAAATTAAATGATAGTTGAAAAATTTTTTTTAAAAATCTTACAACCTAACCCAGAACTTTGTTTCAGATTCAAGCTAGCCCAAAAAAATTCAAAAAAATATAAAAATTTCAAAACACTCCCTTCAATCCCTTAAACACGATTGCTCAAAAAATCTCCCCAAAAAAATTCTAAATGGCCTAAATCTCTATTTTTTTTTTGTTGGATTATTTTTTTGAAAAGAAAATTGGTGGTTATTTATTTGCTGGTTCGGGGACGTGCTGATTTTTTGCTTTTGCGTGTCTTGGGTTGGTAATCTCTGAGGGTGAAGGGGAAGCACGATGGAAATTATGGTGGCTGTTCGGGTTAGGAAATGATGTAACGGTTCAGGAATTGGTAGTTGTCAATGGTGGCAGTTCTAGGATCTAGGCTGAAAAATAAAATAAACTTGGACTGGGCTGAATATTTTTGGGTTTGATGGGATTGGCTTTTTTTTTTTTTTTTCAAAAAAGGATAACGTCTTATAACATAAAAAAAAAAGGGAGTGGCATGATTTGAAAACAAATTTAAATGTTTTTTCTAAGGCTTTTTTGTCGATAGGCCAAGAAGCATAAGACATTCAAATTAAAATTTTATTCTTAAAATTTGATTTGAGCTTCCAAAGAAATTAATTAAAATTTTATTCTTAATCCAAAATTAATTTTCAACATCTATTTAGCACATTCAAATGGATTTGGCTAACATTAAGAATTGGGTAAAATTTATTTTGAGATAATACTTAATTTTTCATATAAAATGGGTGTTTACAAATATAAAAAATACTTCACTAATTCTTGGCTCAAATTTAAGGAAATTATTTTTTATTTAATATCATTATATATTTCCTTGAAATTCATTATTTAATCATTTATCTTTATTTTTATACTCTATATTAATATATATATATATATAAGAAAATGTAAGAGATTTTGTGAGTTAAAAAAAAAAAAGAAATCTCTTTTTTTTTTTTTCAATTAAGAATCCATGTTGCATCTTCTAATTTTGAGCAAGTGATTAGGTCCCAGAAGGGCTAGAGAACAATAAGGGGAATATATATATATATATTGCAAGATCAAATCCTCCGAATGTTTTCAAAGCTTATGCACAGCAATTTCAAAGAGACTTTTCAAATTTTCTAAGCTTACGCTCGGAAGAAATGATACCCCAAGGGCGTATGGTGTTAACCTGTGTGGCTAGGAAAAATCCAAATCCCTCCAACGAAGATTATGTTTGGTACCCGCTTGCTAAATCCCTTCTTGACTTGGTTGCTGACGTTATTTTCTTTTCCTTACAATCCACTTAAATACGAAAGCTTATAGTTTATAGCTATTTTACTTTAATTCTACAATTATCCAACTAAAATAAATTAAAATTTATGTAAAGTTCTAGTTACCACTTATAAGTGTGTATTCTGTTTAAAAAAAAACAAAAGAATGTTTATTCTATATAATATTTTGATCAATCTTGCGAAATATAATTTCTAAAATAAAACTAAATCTATAAAGATTATAATGTATTCAAGATGTGATTATATTCTTATTAGCATATATATATATATATATTAAATATACAAATATTTTCTATTTATATATAAATAACAAAATATTCTCTAGATGCAAGGAACTAATTCTATATATAAACCATATCTGAATGTTAACATGGCACCTCAATAATTTTTCTTTTTTTTAATTAATTTTTCTTTTTTAATTTTTTAATTAATAAAGTTATTATTTAACACTTTAATTTAAAAAAAATATGTATTTTAAACTCAATTGTGATGTCCATATAATATTCCAATAAACTCTGTTTTTCTTTTTCCTTTTATATTTTATATTTTTATTATTTTTATGTCTTTTTTATTAAATTAATTTTGTTAAAAATAGATGTCAATGGAGGTGTCTATGTAATACCCCATTTGAATTTTATTTCTTTTTTTCTTTTTTTTTTTATATTTTTTTAATTAGATAAATTTTGTAATAAAATGTGTCAATTGTAAAAATATTAAAATAATCTTATCTGATGAGTTTTATTTATTTCAACTAGATAGAAGGTGATTTTTTTTTAAATCAAGATTGACTTTGAATAGGTCGAATTTTTTTATAAAATATGATATTGTGGTGAAATCATGTTTAGGGTAATTTATTTCAATTCATTTCAAGGTGTATATAAATATATTTTTTTTTATTAATTTAATTCTATATTATATTAATTAAGTTATTATTTGATATATTAGTTTAAAAAATTAATATTTTAAACTCAATAGATATCTATGTGGCATTTTTTATGAGTTTTTTTCATTAATTAAGTTTTTTATTTTACTTTTTATGATTTTTTATTTTTAAAATTTTATTTTTATTAAATATATTTTGTGAGAATAAGATATCAATTTAAATATTTATGTGTCTCTTATTTGATTTTTTAATCTTTTATTTTTAAAAAATAATGAATTAATATGACAAAACAAAAAATTTTTACCTAGGATAATATGCTAGTATTCACCTAATAAATTTTATTTTCACAAAATTACGAAGTCTAACGAACCAAAATGAATAAAAACGAATGATACTTTAAAAATGACCTAAATCGTGACACTATAGCTTCTTTTAAATCACACCTTCTTCAATTACATAGTCATCGTTTGCAATTAAATGTGTCCATAGACCATGGCACCTTGAAAACTTAAATCGTGCACGAAATTAGCTTGACCTGTCCATTTAATTATTTATTAAAATATTTAAAAATGCTTTTAAATGTACTTGAAGTTTAAAATTAAATAAATATGTATTAGTTATTAATTTATACAATAACATCCTTAAATGGAGTCGGACCGAATTTCCCTTTAAAAATAATGTTTTCAATTCGAATCAGACCAGAGCCGTGAGTTTGATGGGCAACTCGGCCATAAACACCTCCAATTACTTTGATGAGTAAAATATTGCGGGCTCAAAAGTTAATGTTGTAGACAAACAATAGGAGAGTTGACTTCTTGAATCCTAATCAACTGAGTTGCCAAAGAATTACAATCAATTTAATTTTTTTAATGCATGAGAAATCATTAGTACGACATATTTTTAACACTTATGTTAGGATAGATGTTTGGTTTGTTACAGGTAAAGACTAAAGTCAAAAGTTAAGTAACCAATCTCAGTCCTCCCCCCAAATCAGGCACATGGGATTCCTCATTTGTGTTAGGTAGGTAAAGACTAACTCTTGCTTGTTTTTTACTTGGTTAGGCTAGATTGCGTATTCATCCAAAACTACCAAATTTAAATAAACAAACAAATTAATGAAAAGACAAGCAAGTGTTACTTTAGTATATTAGCAATAGCAACTAGCAAAGTAATAAAGTTGGTGCAATTTTATGCAGGTTTGCATATTTCTGAGAATGTCAGGTGTCAAATTATTCATGTTCCAAACAGATATCGTTAAAGCTGGGAGCTAAATTTTTATCTTTAGGAACAAATTAAGCTTTCTTTGCTTAAGCATTTTTTTTTTACTAAATTTTTAACTGGCTCTGTCTTTGTAATTAAGGACTTGACTACAATTTGGACATTTTGTGGTGCTTATTCTTAACTTAATCTCTCTCCGGTTCACACGCCATTATGAGCGATCTTTTTTTTTTTTTTTCCTTTCACTTATTAATATACTTCAATTCAGCCGATGATCCCGTCTGAACTAAAGTCACGATGCGCAAACATGACAAACCGGCCTCTTGCAAGTTTCAACAGGTAGCTTGCCTGTTTTGTTGTTGTTCTGGGTTAATTAAAAACCTTTTGCTTGAGGAAATTTTTTTTTTCAATTTGTATTGAGAAATGCTGCAAAAGAAACCGCCAATTTGGGATCTATTATCAAAATATTAAACTATAAAGTCGACCTTTGGAATTAAGTGAAGAAATCTTTAATTGATATTCATTCATGGCCATGAATTAAACAAAAGCCAAAACAATGGAATATCCCTGTTTACTTAATACTATAGCTCACAACCCGTAATCAATTTAAAATATATTAAGGCCTAGCGGGTGCCAATAAACCACCTCAGCAACAGACAGCCTCTTTGGACTGAGCCTCTTCTAACCCTACTCTCCCTCTTTTAACTTCCCCTGTCTCATACAATAGCTATTACATATACATCTTCCATATTCAAGACCCTTGTCGTCTTGAAACTCTAAAACTTGCCACCCTCAAATGTTTGTCCGAACTGCCAATTTCCTGGCACTACGTTGTAGCTGGTCACGGTCTTGCCATCGCTTGTGGTGACTTGGAAAGACAGGCTTTGGCCGTTGAGGTAGGAGTTGCTTTGCCAGTTTTGGCCCCAGTTCCTTGACATTGCTTGCCATCCTGTTTTAGAGCCCTTGATTGACACCGCATGGACGTCTCCGGCACCGCCAACATTTGTGATCAGGACCAAGTTGAAATAAGAGTGGCCATTGATTGTAAACCTGATTCCTCCTTTCTTCATACAGGGGACTCTGTTTTGATCACATAAATATGTTACTGAATCAATATTTTACTACATAATATAACTACTTTTAACTAAGTTTTGATCGAACGGGTGTTAAATATTACCTTCTGAATGAAATGGGGACAATTCCAGCACGGTATTGAGCGATTTGTAAGAAGGCAGGCTCCGCCAAGTCAAAGTGTTGGAGAGGAGGATTGCACCAACCACCGTTGTCATTGGACAAAGCAAAGTTAGGGGGGCAGAAGTTGGTTGCAGTCACGATAATGCTTCCGGGGAGGCACCATTTGGGGTCATTGTCACACCTCATTTCATAGCAAGAACCGCAGCTCAGGCCATTGTTGAACAAGGCAGTGCTTAGTGCTGCAGTGTTTGTTCCATAGCCTTGGCTATATAAGTTGCCATATCCACAGGCACCTCCTGAAAATAGCAGCAGTGGATATAAGAAACCAAAAGATGACCAACTCTCAATTTAAGTTGTCTTCAAAGTTACAGACCATTTAAAGCTACTAATTAGTGCAATTTTGAAAGTACACAAAAGGACTTGTAATCTCAGACCAAAAAGAAAAAAAAAGGACTAGTAATAGCAAGTAATTATAGCTTCGCTTTAACCTTTTTATTGGCCCACACTTCAAAGTTTGTTTCCCCTTTCTCCTTCTATTAAAATGGCAAAATAGCCCTAAACTTACCCATTGTGCCTGATGCATCACCACCACCATAGAATGTAGCATGGCCACCTTGCCATCCTCCCCCATAGTCACCAAAGGCGCCTCCGAGGCAAAAATTGAATACAAAGATCAGAAGAGAAGTTGCAGATAATGCCACTGTTGCCATTGTGAATATTAGTTGAAGAGAATGGTGAGGGAGAGGGGGAGAGAGGGTAATTAAAAGGCTGGTGTGTTTAGTGCTTGATGCTTGTGACATAGGGATGGGAAAAATGGTTTATATAGGAAATATAAAGGAAAACATTTGGGGTGGTGCGATGTTGACTTGGCATAGAAAAAAGAGACAAGCAAGCAATTCTCACGTTTAAGAGAGAAAGCCAAGTACACGAAAACAGATTTTCCTATTTGCAGGTCATTCAAGGAGCAATCTGCACATGCCAATGTTCCAGTTAGAATACCAACCGCTAGGCCTCATGGCCCCCACCTGCACATGCATTTATCAACCTCCCCTTTTGTTTTTATCTTATTCTCTTATAGTCCTACTAACTGCTCTGCCTTTTGCCTTCTTCTAATGCTTTCCTTACGTGTAGTTTTGTGGAATTTTCTCCTTAAATCGCCTGAAATCCCGCCAATCCCTCGAGAAATATTTTGTTTCCTTTGATAGGGGGACTTTGGGTTTTTTTTAAGGACTGACAAAATTAGTCGAGGGAACGTTAAAATGATTTTGTTTTAAGACTTCAATCTCAGTCATTTTAAAACTCACACACATTGTAAAAGTGCTGTATATGGTGAATTAAGGACATCTCCATTATATTGCAAGGCATTGAATTCAGATGAAATCAGTAACAAGGACATGTCTGGTCTGGACATGTGGAGCATTTTTAATGCTCTTCAAAGGCTAAAAATATAGAAGATAAAAATCCCATTAGGTTTCCTGTTTGTCTTTCCATTTTGTTATAGGACAATTGGATCGAAGCTGCAACTCTTCATTTTTAAGCATACCATTTCTGTTAAAACAATTGGCTGTCTAGCAGGGAAAGCTTTCCGACCTGAAAGCAATGAGCAACTGATCTTAAAACCTCATATTTTCTAGTGCAATGTGCAGCTTGTTAGGTCAACTCTTTTTTTCTTTGCACAAAAACACCAATATCTGGTAAATGACCATGAATCGGTATATATATTTTTCCACACACCAACCATTTTTTGGTGTAGCAAATAAGAATCGGTCCATAATTATGGATGGTCACTAGAAGAACCATTTGTCGATAATTATAACACTAACAACTTCTATTGATTAAATATATTATTAATGTGACTTGGCTAAATCGGATTGGTTATCAGTGTACAATATCAGATGCACGAGCAGCCGATTCGTATATCAGAAAATTATATTAGAAATTAAGAGAAGAAGCTTGATTTTCCGTCATCATTAATCGACCATTGAAACCATTGGCATACGTGGGTGAATAATTTTTTAAACAATCAGGTTTTGTAGTTTTTTTCACAATGATTAAACTGTGTATCTTTAAGCGTTAAACAGGAAAGAAAGCTTAAAGTTTTTCTGATAGAAAGATTTGATTTCTGATCAAGGGTCCCTACCATGTTAGGGAGCACATGCAAGGGCCGGGCTTCGCGGCCACTTATAATCATGCATCATTTTCATATGAATGAATTTGAGTGGTTTTCAATTGTAATCTGATTCTGAAATAAGATAAATAAGCAATAAAAATATTCATAATATGACATATCGACCACATGATGTTGAAAAATGCTTCCGTTTGCTCTTTTTTGTTTGCTAATTTCACATCATTAGGGAAAAAAGGAAGATTGAGGATCACACTTTGTGCTACAATTTCTTTTTACTATATCTTAAATCTTGCCTTTTTCAAATTTGGAAATATGGAATATTGAAATGGTAACATATATGACCTTCTTTTTAACTTTTCTATGGGTATCTCTGGCGAGACATTCTCATAAACAGTAAAATTTTAAGTCCTATGAAATCTCTTCTTCTCTCTTATGTTGAAAAAAATGTTAATGAATAAATTATAAAAGTCCAATGTGACTTTAAATTATGGAAAAGTAGAGTTGTGTGGCTTTTCAATACCGAAATAAACATCCCATTATCCTTCTTGGCCAAAAAAGAAAAATCATCCCATTATACCAGTGGTTGAAGTTAGAATGAAAATTTCGATGAGTAACTCAGTTTCTCCAACCACAATGCATATGGGTAGGGAAGTGTTTTTTATCCGATTATCTTAAACAGATAATAGAATGCAGGTGAGTCCTCTGCGACCAGTAACCTCCTTTTTTATCCAATATATTGTTTTAATTTTATTAGGTTTATTTTATATTTTTATAATTTTATTTGGTTTTGATTGTATTTACAATGAAAAATAGAACGCAGGTGAGTCATCGGCTACCAATGAACTCCTTTTTTATCCAATGATTTTTTTTTTATTTGGTTTATTTTATAATTTTATAATTTGATTGGATTAATTTTTTTTTGTTTTCTTTAATTTTGAATTTTTTATAAAAAAAATATAAATAATAAAATTCAAAATTTAAACTTATTAAATATCAGCAGTTAAAAATATTGCATGAAAATCCAAACAAAAACAGAAAAAAAAATTTTGGCTAAAAGGTGAAACACGTGCTTGTTTTTCCACGTTGTGGAGATGACTATGGCAAGCTGCAATCAGATGTGCAAGGGCTCACCGAAAAAAATAAAATAAAAAATAAAAACCCGTTTTCTCGATGGCCTATGAAGTCTCCTTTTCTCACCAACTTTGGTTGTTCTGTTTCTCTCTTTCCTCCATTTACCCAAAACCCTGACTTTAGTTTCTTTTCGTTGTCGTTTTTTGAAAACAAAAAATGTTACTAAAATGCTTTCTACTGTTATTTTCAATTAAAAAAATTGAAAATAAAAACAAAAAATAGAAAATAAAAATATAATAAACGACCCCTTAATTTTTCTAGACTTTGTTTATGTTGTTCTAAAGTCTGTCCTTGTCTGTTGATCTTAGTCTGTAATGGTTCTCCGTCTGTGATTACCATTCCAAACACACCCCATAAAAGAAAAAACAAGACAAACGTTGAGAAATTTTACAACTAGGGTTTGAGCCAGGACTTGTTGAAGAGTCTAAGAACAAAATTTTTAAAATATATATATATATATATACTAAAAAAACAAATTAATATTACCTCCAAATTGAATGCGTAAAAGGCGGAAGCTTGAGAAGAAGTATGTTGACGTTGAGATGCAAAACAGTAATCGGATATGCGGAACGGGTTCAAGTTATCCATTATTCGTGCGTTGTGTACGTGAATGAATGCGCAGAAATTGCCACACCCACCCCATAATGACCCACTACCATCCCTAGTTTGAAGCTAATTTTAAAATATGGAAAAGAAATCGTATTGAAGTTCTTACGTTATTGGTTGAAGGAAGTCATAAAAATTGGGACTTTGATTATCAAATCTTAATGCACCTGTAGCTCAGTGGTAGAGCGTCAGTTCCTTGTAATTAAAATTTCATTAGGACAGTGAAGATTTCTCTCCATTTAATGCATATTTGGATATGGCATTACCAGCAGCAACATTGTGATCCCTTTGCTAGCTGCAGATTTTCCTTTGTTTTCCATTTACTCTTTCTTTTTATTTTTAAAAAGGAAATAATCAAATCGTATGGGATTTTCTATATACATTCCGTCGGATTAAGATTTGTGACCCTAAAGCTCCCCAGGCAATTTTCCAGGGGACAACATTAATTAAAGCTTGAAATGAGATCCACAAAAATGTCATGTGGATTTTATCCAAATGTTGTGTGTTAGGAGCCAACAAGAGTGCTGCTCACAAGGGATTGTCTCAGTCCGACTTGCAAACAGACTAAACTAACATCTCCGTACAATCTTTAACGGAAAACAGACCATTAACTCACAGCCTAGTGAAGGTCACTTTCCAGTGGTCTTTAAAAGACATTCAGCCAGAAACCAGACCCACTTGTGGGCTACAGCTCCAACATTGAGCAGTTCTAACTAAACGGTTCAAACCCTGCCATGTGCATTTAAGTGGAAGCTCAGGTTGTAGGCCATCTGCAACCTTTATCAGGTGGCAAGGTAGTTAAGTTCGGTGTCCTAAACCCTGACTTTGTGTACTACTGAAAGAATATGTTCCGAATGGTGAAAAAGTGGCCTGTCTAACAGAATTGATTGATAATCAACCATGTGAATGTAAAAGAGAAAGCTCGGTGTTTTTCTCATTTATAAATTTGGCTATAATATATATTCTTGCAGCCAAACCTCAACTTGCTGATGCAGAGGGATTCTGCATTAGGAGAGGTAGTGTTCCAAACAAGTATGAAGAATCGAGCTAGGAGGCCTAATCACTCCAGCAATTGATGTTATGCGAGAACAAACATTTTATAAGCTAGTACACAAATATTAGACTAGATGTAGCCTGAAAATTTTAAATAAGATATAATAACTCGATAATAAAATGATAAAAAAATTAATAAAAATTATATAGTTTAAAATTTTAAAAAATCATATATAAATTTAATAAAAATAAAATATACATTTCGTGTTTGACATATCGACACAAATTATGACACGATAATTTTCATATTTTACATATATTTGATACGAAATAAATAAACCCTTATATACGAATTACCAGATCTGATTGGCTGCAAGTCATCACTCGAGAGCCCTGACACCAACTTAATTTGAGCTACACTTAAGACTCAGAAATCATTAAGGTATACAGGAAGTGTTCCTTATACTTAACATTGCTTTGGTGCCGTAGAATATGATTATGACTCCTTACAGAGAATAAAAGGCAATGCAATGGAAAGAGACAGTCCAAAATTTGAGTAACTACTGTTACTATTTACTTTCCGGATGATTAAGCTGTTTACCAGAACGTAAGTCTGACAACACAGCCTGCAAGCTTGTCCCAACAAGCAGAAAACTGCATCAACCAACAGCAAGCACAGATTAAGACGGTGCTAGCAATTCTCCAACTACATCCAAGGTGATATTTAATACAACAGCTTGCAACATTCTCTAGACAAGTCAATTCTGATTTCTAAGGCTAATAACAGATTGAATCCCTTCAAACAATTAGTGTTCTGTTTAAACCAACATAGCAAATTAGGCATTTCAATCTCCTATCTTCAGTGATAAGTCTATCTTTGATGAACAACACACCGAAGAAATGCTAATGTTTCCCGGTAGCGAAGGAATAAGTTATAACAAACTAGATTAGTGTAAACCACTTTACCTTAGGCAGTTTCCCCTCAGAGAGCAACAGAATTTCCAAAACATAGTGGGAAGTTAAGAACCGGAGTTTAACTAGGTTTATATAATTATTCTTAAGAGATGACATCCAGCAAGCTTGGAGTTCAAATCCTAGCAATCTTAATCCCTTCCCCTATCCTTATGCTACGGTCTCCTTTGTTTAAAAAAAAAAAAAAAAAGTTTTCTCCAACAGCAGGGGTTTTGTCATGGCAAGGGCAGTAAAAAGAGCCAACTAATCAGACTTGGCAGCCCTTCTATACGAACTAATCCCAGCATCATGAGCAATTTTAGGCCCAAATTTGAGAAACAAATGACTCAACTCGTGTCGCTTGCAATGTCATAGAAAAGTGGAAGCCATCAACGATGCTGTGTTTTTAAGAGGATGCCTACCAACAATTTAAGAATCTTCCTCCTCACAAGGCACTTCAATAGACCATTTAATCTATTTCTCAAACAAACATGTCTAACCCAAGCAATCTATAAAGGGACAGGTTGAGCAGACTGACACACACCAAATTAGTCTTAAGACAGAAGCCTCATTCTGGCATTCTGATCTCCTCAGCGGCTACCCTCCACTGCAGACATACCACTCCAGCTTACTTCAGATCCAGACCTTGCCTGTTTCCATACATTTTCACACATATACACACAAACAAGAAGTAAGAAAGAATTGCTTTTGTAAAACTGATTGAAAATATCCTTCACATATTTGACTAGTTTTCACAAGCTTAGTCCACTAGTGGTTTCTTGCAAGATATAATAAAGAGTCCTAATTAAGCCGCTGTCTAGAGAGAGTACAACCAAGTTGTTTAATTCACAATTATTATGATTAACAAGTCAAAAGAAAATAATTGTTCGAATGCATCATATATAAAGAGTTTAAAGTTAAACTCGGGATTTAACTCGGTTAATACTACTACCCTTAAAAGGTGACATCCAACACATTTGGAGGTCAAATCCAATACTTGTAACCTATTCCCAGACCTCTTTTGTAAAATAAACAAATAAATAATTAAAAAGAATTTTAAAGTTTAAACTTGTACACATAGTTAAACGGTTTGCTAGAAGTATAACCAAATTGTTTTAATGACAAAAATAAACTTAAGAGGGAAAACTGTAACAAATTGTTCCAATGTATGGCAAGTAGGTAGAAACCTAGATTGAATTTCTTTCCTATATGAGTTGCCCTGCTGAGATTGAACTTTGTAATCACTTGAGAAAAAGATTTACAATAATTACATGTTAACATACTTCATTAGGTTATTCAGAACACTTCAGAACTAATTGTCTGATGTGTTATTGTATGGGCTTGAGCTTTTCAATTTACTTCATGAGTTGACAGAATAAGATCTTGTCCAAGACTCTTGGCATAGAGAATTGTATATTTCTCTTTTTCGGTATAAAAATCTACCTCTAGACTTGCAAATGGTCATAGATTTTTGTTACCCTCCTTAGAGAATTGAGATCCAAGATTTGAATCTCCGAGGCCTCTTGTACTTCCCATACATATCAAAACAAAAAAAGAGTCAACATTTTATTTAACCTTGAGCATCCTAACAAAGGAATGACAAAAGTTGTAAACCAAGATCTTTCTAAACATAGTACAGAATATAGATCACCAAACTGATGCAAGTCATTAAATAATTATATCACATGATTAAGTGAAAAGCAACACCACCAGAGGCCTCTATTGTCTATTATCCTCAAAAGGTTCAACTGAGACAGGAAACCAAAAACTAGTAAACTCAAGGCACTACAATCAAATAGGCAGATACATTTACAGTTTGCACACACCCATTTGAGAGGGAGAGCAGTCATCAACTGAAACTTCAAACAAGTTGAAGAAATTCACCAGCAATACTACTTTAAACAATACTTAACAGGCAATACAAAGGGAGCAGCTGGTTTGAGATGTTGCATTAATCTACTCCTAGGGATCAAAATTCGATTTCCATTTCATTGCTCCAGAAAACTGAACTTGAATTCCAAAAGAAAAAATAAATCTGAAGACCTAGCAAAGCTACAGAAAAACTAAAATCCCAATAGCATTAAAAGATTTGAATTCAAACGAATAGTACCTTTCGATGTCAATAAGACAAGTCTATGAACAACCCAAGCAAAATTTGTATCATAATGTTCCACTGCTTTCACCGGCAGAAACTGAGGGGCCTTCAGATTTCACTAAATGGGAACCCCTGCTACTGATATCAAGCCCCTGCAATCGGCCAAGAGGATCCTGTTGCATGATTTCGGCCAAGGCATGTGAGTTGGAGGCAGCTACCACAGACTGATTAGGTGTCAACATGTTAGATTGGAAGGGATGAAATGGTGGCATGCGTATATTCTGGGTGTCAACTTGCATATGCAGTGGCTGGGGAGGAAATAAGGAAGATTTGGTGTATTGTACATGGTGCATTCCCAAATTAAAGGTATCTGTGGGTGTCATTATTTCTCCAGTAACAATCTTCAGCCTCTCTACTTCCTTCTTCAGTGCTTCGTTTAGAGCTGTAGTCAGAAATGGACAAAGAGAAAATATTTATCCAGTTAAAAACACTCTGCAGTAGTTTTTATGAGTGAAATACCAGGGACATGATACATACAAGACTAGATATCTCCATGCAAATGGACAATCATTATGCTACCCGAAACTTGAGTTCCAAAATTAATGCCTAGAATACTAGCTAAAATGGGCATCCTGGTTTGACTAGTTCGATGCTAGTTTGCTTTGTTTCTTATCATTGAGTAGATATGGCAAAAAAACTGCTCAACCTGTGTAGCAAATGAACATGTCTTTGGACATGCTAAGTATCCGCTTTTGAAAGCATGCCATCTTGGAGAGAATTTGGCAACTAAAATAGTCTAGACAGAACATACCATCACGTAGCTGAGCCTGTTGTTCCATAGATTGTAGCCGAAGCTTAAGCTCAGTGTTCTCAGTAGTCAAGCCTGTTGTATCTCTCTAGAATAGAACACAAGAATTAAGACTATTAACATTCAGGAATTAGTCAATAAAGATAAAAGCAAGATAAGATGGAACATATCCAAAACTAATGGCAATTTCAGAAATCAGATGCCTTTAACAGAGAGTTAGAAGCATGTGCAACCACATCCACAATAAAAAAATGAACCAAGAAGAGCTAAAGCCCCAATTGCAAAAAGCTTTTGATTCATTAGAAAGTAGAATCGCCGAATAGTGATTGTTTAGTAGGGAGATCTTATATTCTCATAACGAGAGCTAATAGTCAACACAACAAGCTCCAAAATTATGCAATGAGATAGTTAAGTGTTTCACCAAAAACCTGGAATAGGGTTAGTTGTGCAGAAAGTGTAGTTGCTTCCGTTTGAAGTGTTTGGACTTTTCTCTCCAGTTCAGATATATATCGGGCTTTCCTCTCTTTGGAACGAGCAGCTGACTGCCGATTTGCAATGATCCTACACAAATTATGTACTTTCTTAGTGCAAATTTGGATGTAAACTCAAATCACCACATGATAGGAGAGTCTCAAATCTATGGGTGAAAACTTCCATTTCAACTTAGGGTTGAGGGGTGTTGAGTGGAGAGATGGGAACTGTTGTAGCTTAGCCACCTCACCAAATTTGGATGCATTTAAGGCAAGATACACCTTATCAGTAATATATAAATAAAAAGAGGTCCAAAGGCACTCAAACACCGGAAAATATGAACAAGAAAAGGTTATAACATTCCAAATGAAGAAAATCCATGCACGCATGACCTTAACAAACCCATTATTGCAAGTTCCAAAGTTTGAAACGAACAGCTCATTTTCCCAAAAATCAAACTTAAATGAAACTAACAGCATTCAAACGTGCAAAATGGAGAAATATTCCAATTATGATTTCAAAGAAATCCATAACTGCCCGTAAGTCATTTTGTTGATGGTTTAAGTGATATTCCACACGTCAGTATTTTCAGTTATGCTAATAATATCGGCATCCTAGTACTGCATGAAATATGGTGACAAAATTGGGCTTAAAAACCAACACTTTTAAAAAGGTGGGTGTGCCATGACCAAAAAATTATCATAAACTGATTTTCAAATTTTAAAAAGAATAAGATAAAACTATTAGAAAAAGTTAAACAATCATTTAGGAGAAAGAGTGACAAGATCAATTAGTTTACAAAGAACAAGAAGCCTATCAGATTAACCAAAGCTAATTTTGTTAGAATTTAGGAAGCAAATGTTCACTGATACCCAAACAAAATGTCCTACTCATGGTATCATTACAACATTAGATGGTGAAACAGCCCATACATATGCTCAAATTCCCCTAGACAATGAAAAAAATATGCTCAGCAATTTGAGATAGATAATATACCATGCAAATTCTGATCTGACTTACTAATTCAATTATGCCATTAGGTGCTTATGGTTACTTCAATATTTCAGGAAACATTTATGCCATCTCCTAATCATATTAAAACAAGTCACCAAAATTCAGAAAAAAAAATTATAATGCACTTTGCTCATAAAGAAAATGAAAACCGAAGCCAAAAAAAAAAGTAATGCATAAAAAAAAAAAAGGTAAATAGAAGACACTTTATAATTTAATGAATTTTATTCATAAAATTGCATACTTTTAAGAACTCTGAAATTGAACATCCTAAAATAATTGGAAACTCCATTCATCAAAGGGTGCTAAAAGTCAACTGAAGCACTACATTTGTTAAAAAACAAAGATTGTCAACAAAACTACCACAATGCCCATTAAACCAAGAGAATGAGCTAGGAAGCATACATGTACCTGTTCCATAAAAAAGCACCAAGAATTTGAAAAAGCCCTTATAATTGACATTAGTTACATAAAATGCATACTTTTCATAAATTTTACTAACTTTCAATTTTTCAAATTCTACCTTCCCAAAAAAGAAAATATTTCCAAGTTCCAACTTCGAGTTCCTCACTTAACTTCTTAAATTGCCCAAAGCCCCCATTCATAAGCATCCAAAAAAGAAAAAAAAAAGTCAACTTCACCATCAAAATTAAAAGAAAGAACATTTCAACAATACAATCATAATGCCCATAAAAAAAAAAAAAAAAGATATAAACAACCAAAAGAAACAAAAAAAAAAAAAAAACACAAACTTTATAAACTAAAAATACAATTTTTTTAAACAAAAGATATTACTATCTTCTAATAACTTCCCCTAATAATCTACCAAAAAGAAACAAAAGCACAAACTTTACACTAAATTTACTACAAGCTTCCAACTTCTTCAAAAATTTCATAAATACCCAAAAACCAAATTCTCTTAAAAAAAGAGAACCCCAGAAAGTGGGGGACGAAAAACAAGAAGTAGTTCCCAAACCTTTTAGCCCTCTTTGGGTCAATAGTCCACAATTCAGCAAGCTTATTAGGAGCCATAGCTTTCTTAGCTTCAATAGACTCCATTAACGAGCACCCATCAACTGAATTACTATACCTATGCCTTCCTTTCCCTCCTCCATTATTCTTCTCGCCCATCCCCGAATCGCCGCTCATTTCCCCTCCTTTCGGGTTCTGACCCGACCCACCACTTGAAGAGCCGGCCGCACCCCCTCCTTCGTCCGCCCCCTTCGATGATCCCCCCAGGTTCTCAATATCCATGTAACTGCAAAACAAGTCGTCTTCGGATCCCAGCCCTTCTAACGGGTCGGACGCCAGATCCAAATCGTCCGGGAGCCGAAATTGGACTTCGGAGTGGGCTCTCCTGTGGTAAGAGCCTCGAAATGGGGTTTGGTTTGGGAAAGACGGCGTCGTTTGGGTGGTGGGTGATGCATTGGAAGGAATTTGTGGATCCGTGATCGGTTTCAGACTTGGCGGATCTTGCATTTTGTTGTTTTTTTTCAGATTCAGATCTCAAAAGAAAATGTAAGAGAAAAAGACGACCGCTGAAATCTTCTCCTTTTTAGCTTTCTTCTTCGGTTCTTTCCCCAACAAAGTTTGGAGAGACGAAAAGAGTTAAACAAAGTTTCCAAAACGACGTCATTCTTTTTACTTCACTTAAGAAAAAAGAAATTTTTTATTTTTATTTGATTGCATTTCTTATATTATGATCTTAGCATATAAAAAAGAATAATGGAGAATTATAAAATAGAACTGAAATATTTGAAATATATATTTCAGTTTAGAGCATTATCAAATATTATAATCAACAAAAAAATATTATTATAATTAACTAATTAATTAGCATTAAAAATATATATTTAAAATATTCACTAACAAAGTCTTAAAATGAATTATCGATTTCCCTTCTTTTATCTATTCTCCTATTACAACATCTTTTAAGACCTAATAATTTTAAACAAAACACAATGATATAATACGAAAACGATATAAAAAAATAAAAGTGATACGGTTTAAAATTTTATAAAAATTGAATATAAGATTGATAAAAACAAAAAATATATTTCTTATTTGCCATATCAACACAAATTATTAAATAATAATTTTTATATTCAAACATATTTGACACAAAATAAATAAGACATGAATACATAAATTATTAAATTTACCTCTTTAGTAATACATATATCTTATATAAATATATAAAGGCCAACTTTTTAGCAAAAAAAAGAAAAATTCAATATGAATGATTTATTTATTTACATGTGAATTATCTTAAATAATTATCACATATCTTGCATTTAAATATTTTGATTTGATCTCATTTAAATTGTATTAATTTAAAAGATATTTATTTGGATAAACATCATAAATAAAAAATATATTTTGAAAAACGTTGATTATTTAATTATCATAATTTTAACATTTAATTAAGAAAAAGTTAATGTATTTATTAACCTAAATGAATATATATGCTAAAAACTAAAAGCTAAAATAAAAAACCTAATTAATTGCAAACATATTTTTTATTTTTTTATATAAGTATTAATTAAAATTTGCATAATTTATTCCTTATGAGAACTTTTCATTATGCTAAACACCGACTTTTCAAAATAAGCAACATATTACATAAATAATTAATGATCCATTATAATTATTTTGTAAAAAGTACTTTCAATTTATATGTTAACTATAATTTTAGGCGTTACCTTAATTATAAAGGCATAATTTAGTCTCTCAATTTATAAAAATCTCTCTAATTACCCATACTTATATTACCTTACTTTTTGGCATTTGATTGTAAAAATGAAAAGAATTGATTGAAAGATCAAATTATATACTTAAAGTTTAATTTCATAATAATATGTAATTAAAGGAGATGAAACTTTTAATTATGAAAATTAATTTTTTTCTCAAACTTTGAGATTTACATTTATGAGTTTATATGTGATGCCTATAAATATAATGATGATATGATGTAGTTAACACATTCATCGATTGTTGTAAAAAATTGTTTTTGCATTTTCTTCTACTTTTTTTTTCTTTTCTTTAATACATTGTTCAAATAATCTATCATTTTTTTATATTTTACAACTATTTTCTACATTCTATATAATAAGCTTTAAAGTGTGGTCTAAGATGATGATGATGATGATTATTATTATTATTATTATTAACATGTTCTTTTATTTATTTTGTTTAGTATTATATTTTTGTAAATATATTTTCTTAGTAGTTAGATTTATCAGATCTTGATTATGGTTGTTAGAATTTTTCAATAACTATACTACTATTAATCGGTGATTTTAATGTTTAATAAAATAGATTAATAAATTTAGTTCTAATACAAGACATGCATGAGAACCTAAATAATTAATTGTGATCACTTTTATGTAAGTTTTGTGCATCTTATTAGGTCAATGTGATTTACCAGTTGTTTAGACTTTTAGCCTAATAAGCCTTTGATGGGGGAGGTTTCTAGGGTTTTAATAAAATTGGTTAAGGTCCTCTTTTCACTTCTAATTTAACGACATCTATCCATTAAGAGTCACCAATAAGAGAAGAACGAAGAAAAAAACCAAGTCTCTTCAAGACCAGTTTTGCTTCCACTTATATTTGGTGATATTAAAAATATTATATTCCTCACATGAACATTATCATATACATGAGATTGGTTTATACTATAGTCATTATGTTTATATGATTATCTAGAAAAATGTGTTATTGACATTCATCATAAGTTGTATGTTGAACTTTTGGTATAAATATTATGAAATTTGTTAAATCTTATGCAAGTATGAAATATCCACATTGGTAGATGTTTTGTGGCCAATCATTTTAATTTTGAAATTTTTTATAGTCATGCTTGAGAGATTGTCAAAATGAAATATTATTAATTATTAAGAAAATTTATTTGGTAATATGGCATGGTAAGTGCTAACATTAATTGATAGCATGATTATGAAATATGACTTGAATATTTTTAAGGTGCATAAAATGGTAATGGACATTCAAAATTTTAACTTTTAGTAATCCATAGAGGTACATTTATATTAGTATCTCACTTGCCGTTATCACATATATAAATAGATATAAAAAAATGAGTAGAACCATAATAATAATAATGAAATTTCTTATGTTTTTATGGATTGTCTCTAAGTTACTACATGTGATTATCTACCTAAAGGGACTGATTATTTGTTTTTAATTTAAAGATGAGTGTGAACCAATTTTATGAAGTGAAAAGATACATGACTGAGGGAACTTATTTACTCAAAGGAGATATATTTTTGAAAGTCTTGATATTTTTCTTTTGAGGTATAACCACACAAACTTATGATTTTTTTTAAAGAATGTTTAAGATTAAAATTGTTATAGCATACTTTGATTATTATTGGTAAGACTAGTAAATATGTTGAACTAATTAAAGTCTTATCTTTTTGGATTCTGATGGGTCTTTGTTCTTAATTTTTGTTTGTTTGAATAATTGTCATCATAAGTTTATTAAGAAAGTTTTAGATTTGTTATGATATCTTAATTCATTTTAACTAAATTTGAAAATTTTGAAATATAATTTCATTTTGACAAATATTTATTTTGTTTGTTTAACTCTAAATTAAGATATTGATTTGATCATCTTAACTAATATTATAAAACACAGTAGTTATTGATTTTAAAAGGTATATTGTTATCATTTATTGACAATGTGTTTTAAAAAAATTTTATGTTTTCTTTTAAGTAGCTCACACATGAGTGGGAGAATATTGTTTTATACTATCACATATGTGAGAGTTTTAAGGAATGAATTTTATGCAAATATATAAACTATTAGTTTTGCCTTTTTATTAGTTCAATTCATTATTTGATAATCTTCCCTAAATTTTGTTGGTTTACTTTTGAGAGAGAACAAAAATTTTATAATTTTTTCTCATTTCACTTTCTTATGTTTTGAATTACATATGAATTAATTTTTGCAATTAATTCAAAGAATGATAATATAAAGGTTTTGATATTTTTGTTATTATTTTGTTAATGCCAAAACTATTCTTTTAAATGAAGTGAAAATCAGTGAGAGTTTTTCTGCATATGGTTTTTTAAATAGTAAAAACTCATAAATACCCTAAAGTTATTAATTTGGAGATATCATATATATTAAGGTTAGCGAGAATTCATAGGCTATTGGTTTAGGCATATTTTAGATATAAAATATTGGCAATTCAATTAATTTCAAATTTGTTAAAATGATCTCATGTAGAGATATTAAGAATTTTTAGTTTTATGAACATATGAGTATGAAAATTTGTTCATAGTATGCTAGTAAATTTGTAAGTGATTTATTAAAGTAATATCATAGAAGTTTAAGAACACTAGTAGTTATCACATTTAGCACAATGGCATAAATACATTATTTTGTTATGACTCTATTCGTTGTTATGCTCTTTAATTATTGTTTAAAATTTGATTAGAGCATTTTCATGATTCACTCGATCAATGTGACTCATTGTGATTTGATCATATAATGACATATTTTCTCTATGTGAAGAATATAGTATTACCAAGCTCGTAATATGGATATCTATAAGTATGGAAAATAGAACCTATTATGGTTTTGGGTTGATTATGGCAATAACGCATTGTAAATTTAATTTTGAAACCATTATTGTTTTGGGTTCCTTGACTTTGTTAAATACATCACATGTAATTATTAATTACCTATATGATATGGTTTGAGATGAATAGGTCCATGAGGTACCATAAAATTAAGTGGACATAATTGTTTTATATACATCATAGTTGTTATTTATAATGTGTTTATTATTGCATGTGCACATCTCAAATTGACACATCAGACTTGGTATCTGTCTTAAGTATATGTTTCATAAGTCATGCCATCAAGTAACCTTGAGGATAAAGTGAAGACATACAAGCACATCTATATACCATGGAGATTTCTTAACAAGTTTTTAAAAAATCAAAAAGAGGATTAACAATGAAAATAGCACATTAAGATTACATTTAAGTGTTATTTTCTTGCTAGATAGCCACACTGAAATTCATTTTCTGTACAATCTCTAGTACTTGTAACCATGGATTGATCTTGTGTCGATAAAGAGCATAAATGCTACCAATATTCGATATTGGATGGTTTTATTGGACATGACTGTTAAGATATTGCCTTAAAAGATAATTTTTTTTTTTTTTGGAAACTGTGACTACATTAAAGTAAAGTTAATCAGCCTGATGTCTTGTTTTCTAAATTATGTTTTCTTACAATCAAACAATACAATTAATATTATCCAAGTGGAAAAATATTCGAATTTTCAATAAGTGGGCTACTATTAATTGGTGATTTTAATGTTGAATAAAACATGTTCATAAATTTAGTTCTAATACAAGACAAATATGATTACCTAAATAATTAATTATGATAATTTATGTCTGAGTTTTATACATTTTATTGGATCAATATGATTTGACAAATGTAAGGTTTCATCTTAGTAAGCCTTTAATGGAAAAGCTTATAAGGTTTTAATAAAATTGGCTAAGGTCCTATTTTTACTTATAATTTAACAATATTTATCCATTAAGACTGACCAACAAGAGAAAAGCGAAGAAGAAAAACTAGTGTCTCTAAGATCAGTTTTGCTTCCACTTATGGATCATGGTAACCCAAATAGGTATGTTGATTTAACTGTTCATTTATGGTATTCTTATCATCACATAATGATTTAAAGATTATGCTTAGAATGATTATTTGGTTGCATTTTTTTTTTACTTCAGTTTTTATTTTGTGTTCTTACATATTTTTCTTATGAAAATGAATTGATAATTAATATTTTATTTTTAATTTTTTATTTGCAAGATTGTCATATTAAAATATGTTACAAAAAATAATGTGAATGATGGTGAAAAATGATTGAAAGTACAGTTTTTTCATTATTTCTTTATTTGATTTATAAGTATTTCATTTGCTGTATGGAGACTATTTTTCACTTCATTTTTGTTTACAATTTTCTTCTTTTTTTTATATGCTATTCAATTAATTCAATCTCATTATTTATTATTCAAAGAAATCATGCAATAAATATATCTTGAAGAATAAAATTTTTGCTGTGGAACTAAATCATTATGCATGAAATAATTTTAAAGAATTAAAAAAAAAGAAAACTCATAAGAGTCTTCTTAATTTATATTATAAATTGAGTACTGCTAAGTTAAGATTGTTCAAAGGCTACTCTCCAAAAGCTTCAAAATGTATGAAATTAATTGTGATGAAGTATTGTCCACACAATTCTTCTCCCAAATATCAAGTTTATCAATGTATAATGTATAGAAAATGGTTTCATTGCATTGCTACGGAATGCAAATCCAATTTGCACAACACTGGTCTGGCTTTTATGAATACAATGCAAGGATGGACACCATTTGGTAAGGATTTATAGTTATTATTACGAATTATAGATGTCTTACACCAAGATAAAAGGCAAACATTATTTAATTTTGTTAAATATCATTAATGATGAGATATGATACAAAGTATCTTCTTTTTTTAAAATATTTATTATGTAGCTACACATTCATCTATAATATTTATTTTTTTCTTACTTATTTTACATCGAATTTTAATTTTTTATATAAAATTTATTAATTAAAATTATAATTAAATATATATATATAATTATATGCCGATGTATGGTAGGGCTCAAAACTAAACTAATCCCATAAATAAAGTGAAGTAACAAACAAAGTTCAATCTATAATTTGCAGACATTAATATATGGTAGTAATTATTACAAATTGATTAATAAGTAGTTAGTTCAATCGGTTAAGTTTATCTTTTTCGATGAAGAGGTTTTGAGTTTGAGTCATGTCGATGATCATTTGTTGGGATTATCTCGAATGCACGATTTGCAACCACCTGTCTTAGATTGTCAAATACGATACATCTTATCCTGATTTGAAAGAGTGAATAATGGATTTATTCTTAAAAAAAAAAAATTTATGCCACACTGGGACATTTGGGAAAAGTGAAAATGAAAGCTGATCGTTCATATTTTTGTGGGCTCAGCTGTCCCGAACGCATACCACCTTCACATAAAATATCAACATTTCTTGTATAGTGATAGAATTAGAAGTATCAAGATTTCAAAGTTATGAAATTAGCATTGATAAATATACTTTGAAGCCCTTCAATGGTGACATAAATTTCAAATATCTAGATGGTAATAATTTATATTGAGTTAATTATATATTTGGTATCAATTTAGAAAAATATATAAATTAGTACTCAAAAAAATTAAAACGTATAGTTTATATTATAAAATTTTAAATTATGTATTATTTAATACAAATTTTAATATTATTAATTTTATTCGTATCTAATTAATATAATTTTATTATATGCATATTATTTATTGAATAAAAATATTAAATATTTTTGTAAAAATTTCATGTTGATGTCACATAATAAACAATAATTGATCAATTTTAAATAACTTTTATTATTAAAATAAAATATTTATTTTATATTGTAGACACCCCAATCTATCTGGGGTCTACAAGATCAACTTTGATAATTAAAAAATAAAAAAAATAAAAAAAAAAGTGTTTGAGTTTGCATAAAATTGGGCTAGTAAAGTTTAGATTGGATTCAAAGATTGAATCTCAATCACAAGAAGGAATTGAGAATGATCAAAAACTCCTCTGATCAATCATTATAAATAAACGATGGAACACACAAGAAAGGGGGAGAAAAAAAATTGACAGCAGGCAAGAGAACGTGAAGCTACTGGCACCAAAAGAAAAAAAAAAAAAGATGAACAAAAAAAAAAGACTGGGCAGCAAGAACAGAAGAAGCTAACAGGAACCAAAAAACAGTGGAAGGCAATAGTGGAAGGGAACCACATGCGTGTGGAGCAAGTGCTTTAGTGTGCTTTAATGCCTTAATGTCATGTGATGGGCTAGCACATTGATTTGGTAGAATTTCATCCCAAAGGCTCACGTCAACTTTGGTACTTTTACTTGCTTTTTTTTTTTTTTTCAAATTCTTGAATTGTTTGGTACTTTTTTTTTTTCTCTTTATTTGATTGTTTTATTCATTTGTTTTGTTTTATGCATAATTGTTTATTTATTCACTTTGTTTTATGGTTTTCATTATTTGATATTAAATTTAATAAAATAATAAAAAATAAAAATTTTGAGAATAAATATTAATCATCCAATAATGAAATTTATAAAAATTTCAAATGGTAAATTTTTATGAAATTCCTAGGTAAAAAATTTTGTTTAAATTTATCCCAAATGATGGAATAATTTAGATAAAATTTCAATAACAATAATTAATATTTATTTTCAAACCAAAAAAATTAAAAAATTAAAAATAATAAAAAAGCATAAAAATATAAATTTTTTAGAATTAAATACAAATTACCCAAGGATGAGATTCTTAGAAATTTCAAATGGTAAATTCCTAAGAAATCTCTAGGTGAGAAATTTTCTCTAAATTTGATCCAAATAGTGGAATGATTTAGATGAAATTTCAATACAAGTAATTGTATTCTTTTTCACATAAAAATTTGGATTGAAAATATTTGATAATTATCTAAGGATGAGATTTTTGAAAATTTCAAATGATAAATTTTTAAGAAATCTCTATGTGAGAAATTTTCTCTAAATTTGACCCAAATTGTGAAATAATTTAGATAAAATTTCAATAAAAATAATTGTCATATTATTTTCTTTCTAAGAAAAAAAAAATTTTTAAATAGGCCCAAATAGTAAAAATTTTAGAAATTCAAAAGAAAAAATATTTATAATTTGGCCCGAATGGTAGAATAATTAGATTTATTTGCAACAAAAATGGTAATAATAAAAAATAATAAATAAATATCTTTCCGACGATGAAGCCTCTTCAAGAAATCAAATGAGATTTTTGAATACTCTTGAGGTGAGAAAGAAATTTTTTGAGAGTACTACCAGATTGATGGAGAATCTTAAAAATTATTTTCAATATTTAACATAAAATTTGAAGCCATTAGATTCTAAACCTTAGGATAAATTTGAAATAATATGGTACCATCCTTTGGATGGGCATGTGAGGGTGCTATAACCTTTCTTACATGTAATCGAACTCTCAAACCCTATTCTGGTTCGTAAACTGAACCTATTCTTTTAGGGACACATAGTCAAGCTTAGGAGTTCCTTAAAAGGATAGATTCCCTAGGTGACCAATCACACCTAATAAAAGATTGGTGGTGACTCCATTCATTTGTTAAATCTAGCTATAAATTTTTGAATCTATATGTTATGATAGTTTAACGACTCCACTAGGGACATTAGAGAGTCAAGCCATAATTTCTGAATTTATCCTATCCTTTGAACTAATGGCTTTAAGTTATTTGTTTACTAACATTTTTCCTTTTGTGGTTTCTTATTTGATTTATGGGATTGATAATTTTGTGTTTCTTCACACACACTACCACATGCACATTTGCATTATATGGGCTTTATACCCAGGCTTAGTTCCTCTTAAGAGAAAGTAAAATACTTACACTCTCGTGATATGATAATCTCCATAATGGCTAGCAAAATACTCCCACTCAAATTGAATCATTTTCGTTGGTAGCTTGTGATGGGTGATGATTGGACTGTCTTATTAGTCTGTGATGGACAATGATGTAAAAAACAATTTGGGAACCTTTTAGTGGTCAAAATTTTCTAACCATGTATATAGTTCACCCCTAAGAAACCAACTTAAGCCCTTCCTATCCATCAATAGATACAACTTAAGCCCTTTCTCATTCACTGACAAAGGAGCATATGGGATGGTTAAAAAGATCAAGAAAACATGGAAGCAAACCACCAGGGTTAACCAAGGAAGGTTTACTTATAACGTCACTCTAAAATATAGTATATGGCATGCGAATAGAGGAAAAGACATTGTGATTCCCAATGAACAGTTAAGGTATTCCCTGAAACCCATTCTTCAAGATTCTTTGCTTAAAATGAAAACAACTAAGAGAAAACTCCAGTCTGAGAAAGATGAGTTACAACAAGAAAACAAGCGATTGAAGATAGAAATGAGAGAGTGTTCATGACTTCAAGAACTAAAAATTCAGAGCCTTACAGAGCAAAAAGATCAATGGAGAGCCTTATTTAATGATTTAGATATGACACATTCGTCAGTCACACCCGAGCTTACTCGACTTTAAAAAAAAAAAAAATTGTTAAAAATGAGGGTGGAAGAAGAACAAAAGGCTACTGCTAGGGCACATAGACATAGCCAAATGCTACAAAAGATAATGGATTGACGCACAGCACAAATAGAAGCTTTGTCTGATGAATACAGGAAACAAGCTCAACAGAGTGAGTTATAGAAATATATGTGTACAGAAAAATAAAGGCATCTAAGGCATTTGTTTGATAAGATATGCATTGTTGTAGACAAAGCATCATAAATGAAAGAAAAAGTGAAATGTTTGAAGGCTATGGTGCAACCAGTGAGAGTGCATGGGTGACATCTACTTGATTTCCTAGATGAGGCACAAAATCATTACCAACAAGCTAGGAAGTTTATAAGGAGGCATTAGAAATAAAGAATGATGTTTAGGACTTTAGAATATTGCTTTGACTTTATTAGGATGTAATTTTGAAATTTTGTTTAATAAAGTTTCAAATGGAGATTTCTTTTATCAATATCGATGATGTGATAAATATTAGTACATTTCATACATACATTTACATATCATACATAGTTTCTAATTGTAATTGTGATGCTAAAGGTTCAAGAATAGCTCCATCCAGCAGAAACCCCATCCATTGATATAATACAAGAGCCAAGGCCAGACAAATAGAGCAAAAAAATTTTCACCAATTTGAAAAATTGAAAAAAGCTCAGGAAAAGATTGAGAATGAGTTAAGTAAAATTTTGGATGCTCTCAACAAATTAAATAAGGAAAAAGAATAGAAGAAAACACAAGCCAACAAGGCCCTACATCGTAAAAAGTGACTGACCTCTTATATCCATCTGGTTTTGGTCCACCTCAAGTCTAGTCTACACAAGAGGTTCCATCACAACACTTCACATATCCTACATATCACGGAATGCCATCAGTCTCTAATCCAGGGCATTACCATAGCTATGTGAATCCTGTCTTTACTGAAAAGGTAGTTGAACCAATTCAAATCCCTGATCTAGATGAACTGAAAGGAAAAGATAAGAAAAAGATAAAAGTGAAAGCTCAAAAAAATTTCAAAATTAGTATGCTAAAACAAAGGCTACGGATTGTGGAAGAAATTGGTTTATATGGTTCAGTTGATGCTATTAGGCTTTGCTTAGTCCCTAATATGGTCATTCCTCCTAAGTTCAAAGTATCAGAATTTGAAAAATATGATGACACAAAATGCCTAAAAACTCATATTACAATGTATTGTCGAAAGATGGCAACCCATGCTCATGACGAAAAGCTACTAATGTATGTTTTTCAAGACAATCTTACTAGTTCTGCTGTTAGGTGATATATCCAGTTAGACAGAACTCGCATCTGTTCCTGGAGTGACATGGCCCATGATTTTATCAGTCAATATCGACATATCATGGATTTGACCCCTAATCATTTTTGTTTACAAAACCTGGAGAAAAAGGCCAATGAGACTTTTAAAGTGTATGTCTAGAGGTGAAGAGATATTGCTTCTCAAGTAGAGCATTCTCTGACTGAGAAAGAAACTACAGTGTTGTTTGTTAGCACTTTAAAATCTCCCTATTATGAAAAGATAATAGGGAATGCAACAAAGAATTTCACCGATATGTTGATCTCTAAAGAAATTATTGAAAGTGCCATCAAGAATGGCAAGTTGAAAGGAGGAGAAACCAAGAAGGCATCAGAAAAGAAAGAAATTGAAGCTCAAGCTGTAAGCTTTGATAGACAACAATTTAAGGGTTATCAACCCTATCCATCCTAAGGTTACTCTCCATACTATCTTGTTGTGAATAATACCTTATCCTACCCATACCGACTAGCTCCACAACCATCTTATTCATCCACATACCGATTAATTTTTAGCTCTCAAGATCTTACATATAGCCTTAACATTCAAACTCCTACAAGAGCCTAAATTTACCCTATTAACCCAGCAAGTGATTCACGAGAGCAATGAATTACTCGAGAAAAACTTATATTTGATCCAATCCCCATGACGTATAAGAAGTTATATCGAGAACTTTATAATAGTCACTTGATTACCTTCAACCGTGTGGAGCCATTCAAGCCATCTTATCTTAAGTGGTACGATCCTACAACCCACTGTGACTACCACTATGGAATTGCTGGCCATTCTATTAAAAATTATACTGCTTTAAAGCATAAGGTACAACAGTTAATTAATGATGAAATAGTAAGTTTTGATCAAAGAAGAGTAACAACACCTAATGTTAGTGGCAACTCATTACCAAATCATAATGCTCTAAGTGAAAATCAAGAACACGTTGGTCAGAAATGGTTCGAAGAGTCACAATGAATTGAGGGGTAAGATGTCAATAAAGATTCTTCACCTGATTGCATAAAGGGACAATTTTGGAGAATGAAGATAAGGCTGGTTGGAATTTTCTTGTCATTTTAGGATTTTTTTCAAAGTAATGTGAGAATTTCTTTCAGGCAATAGGATTTCATTTGTTATCATTTTAATAAAAAGCAAGGATAATTTATTTCATTACATTTTCTCTTTTGTTATCCCATGCTTTGTTACCTTTCTTAAATTTTAAGTGATGAATGTTTAGAAAATGATAGCAATAATTCTGAGATTTAATTTTGAGAACTCATTCACATCGATCTGAGGAGACTATTTGAGTAAAAGAAACTAACTACTAACAGATGTGAAATTAATATGTCTTAAAGATGTGTAGTCTTTTATGCAGATCTATGAGCTTGTTTTTGTTCAATAGATGATGTTCAAGGAAAACATTCACATTTGAGATGAAAAATGGCCATTTTTCTTTTATCATTTGAAAAACTATTCATTACTACCCCTTTGAGCCTGTTATGATTTTTTTTTTTAAAAGAACCCTGACCAAGGATCACCCTCCACACTGGAGGGTAATTTTTTAGAAAGAAAATAGCCTAAAGATAAAAAAAAAAAGGTATAAAAAAAAGCAAGAAGAAAAAAAAAACAAAGAAAAATGTCACAAATGATTTTAGGCATAGAAATGAGAATCTTTTTATAAAGAATGAGATAGAAAAAGAGAAAAATAGTAAAATGATATAGAGTGGGGTAAAATGTCAAGCTGCATCAAGTGATGATCCTTTGGTTTTGAACCTATTAAACATATATATTGAGCCTATTTTATCCATTTCTTTCATTATCCCATACCATGGCTTACATTACAACCTTGAAAAGTCTATTTGGATTAAGTGTGAATGCTCAAGTTGAATAATCATATGTTGGGCAAAGGTGTGCTCATGATGGAATCATGTTATTGCCCTAAAGATTAGTGTGTGTGAGATATCAACAATGGATGAAAGATGAGAAAAAAAAATAGTGAAAGGTGAAAAAAAAAAGAAAAAAAAGGGAAAATGAAAAAAAAATGAGAAGAGGAAAAAGGAAGACTCAAATTAAAAATCTGAAAGGATAATTTAGGTAGACCAAATCTCTGAGCTGAAAATTAGATGAACAGTTCAAATATATAGAAGATCAATGCATCTAAAGATTCTTCAAAGCTGGTAAAGTTTGATGAGCTTAAAATGATTTTGACAATCAATGGAATGAGTTTTTGAAAAAAAATCTTGAATTAATGTTCAAAATTGTTTGAATATTCATTTGTCCCAATGTCATACATCCAACTTACTTTTTTCCCTATTTGCTTTGGTTCCAAGACTCACTTCTTATTCTTTCAATGCACCTTTCGTTCTTTTGTCCTTACATCTCTAAAATGAATTGAGAAAATACTTGATTGTATTTGTCAAGAATTGAAATGATAATGAATGAATGAATATGTGCTTAAAAGAGTTTTGCATTCATTTGAAAAGAAATTTAAGATGATAAAGAAAAATGAAGAGATCGTAGAAGTATGAAAAAGATTATTTGAGATAACACGTGGTGTGGTCAAATGATGAAAATGGTGATGGGTTGGCCAACAAATGAAAAGAATGCAAAAACTTGAAGAGGCGATATGACCAAGTGATGAATTGGTCGACATGACTTACGAATTATGATTAAATGATGAAAATAATATGGATCAGTGGATAAAGTGGTTAGGGTTGAGAAACCTATGAGTGTAACCTAGTGACGGACGATGAAGTTTATTTGGAATGGTTAATATTGAGACACCTATGAGTAGTGACCTAGTGATGGTGGATGAAACTTGTTCTGAAATTTATTAATGCTAAAAAGCTCATGAATGATGGTCAAGTGATGATCGATTGATGAAATTTGTCTCAAAGTATTGAGAAACTGAACAAGGAAGAAGAAATGATGGAGTTTTGAGAGCCATATTACCATAATTATTTAAGATTTCATGACATTATTGACATCCGCATTACATGTATCATGTTGGCATCATTGCTTAAATAGTACATGCACATAATTTGATGAATTAAACTTTGTGTGGACATGCATGGCACTATGAAAATCTAGGTTGTTGCATTTGTATCATTAAGAAGGCATTTGCATATTTGGTCATGACATTCATTCATGCAAACTTTTGAGTCACTTGAAAAATAAATTATGAATATTTTGATGAGAATTTTTTAGAACTCAAATGAGAATCTTTGAGTTTCAAAATGAGAATCTTTGAGAAGTGAAACCCTAAAGTTCATCGAATGTGAATCTTCGAACAAATGAAAAGTTTTAAACTTGTGGATGTGAATCTCCAAAATACAAAGCTTCAACTTTTTGGATATGAATTTCTAATATTTTAAATGAGAACCTTTGAACTTAGATGTGAAACTCTAAGTTTTATTGCATGTGAGCCTTTGAACTCAAATGAAAAGCTTTGAATTTTTGGATGTGAATCTCCAAAATTCAAATGAAAAGCTTTAGATTTTTGGATATGAATTCCAAGTTTGCCAAATAAGAACCTTTGAAAAACCTTGAACTTTTGGATGTGAATCTCCAAAATTCAAATAAGGATCTTTAAATGTTGGATGCGAGTCTTGTAAGTTACAAATGCAAATATCGAGATATTACAAATTTGAATGAAACTAAAATTTTGAGAATCAAATTTCAGTAAATTCTTACGAAGTTGAAAGATTCTTGCTTATCTGAACCTCTGAATGTTAAACTCAAATTGTGAATCCTTGAGTTTCCATTACAAAATTCTTTTAGTCACGATCTATAACTCTTTTGAACATGATTGTTAAGGAGCAATTTATTTTCTAAAGTTGTGGTTGCCTCTATTTAGAGGAGCAATTTACTTTCAAAAGTTGTGGTACCTCTATTTAGAGGAGCAATTTACATTCAAAGTTGTGGTGCCTCTATTTAGAGGAGCAATTTACTTTTCAAAAGTTACGGTGCCTCTTTTTAGAGGAGCAATTTACTTTCAAAAGTTGAGGTGCCTTTGTTTGGAGAAGCAATTTACTTTCAAAGTTGTGGTACCTTTATTTAGAGGAGCAATTTGCTTTCTAAAGTCATTGAGCCTTTGTTTAGAGGAGCTTTGTTTATTTTCAAAGTCGTTAAGCCTTTGTTTAGAGGAGCTTTATTTATTTTCAAAGTCGTTGAGGCTCTATTTATAGGAGCTTTGTTTATTTTTAAAAGTCATTGAGCCTCTATTTAGAGAAGCTTTGTTATTTTTTTCTTTTAAAAAAAATGTCAAATTGATTAGGTTGTCTACATCTTTGCACGATTTTATGTTTCACAAAAAATGGGCAAAGAAGGGCAGCTATAGATACCCAATCTGTCTGGAGGTTTACAAGATCAATTTTGACAATTAAAAAATTAAAAAATAATAAAAATGAAAAAACAAAAAAAAGTGTTTGAGTTTGCATAAAACTGGGCTGGTAGAGTTTGGATTAGATTCAAAGATTGAATCTCAATCACAAGAAAGAATTGGGATTGATCAGAAACTCCTCTGATCGATCCTTATAAATAAACGCTGGAACACACAAGAAGGGGGGAGAAAAAAATTGATAGCAGGCAAGGGAACATGAAGCTACTAGCATCAAAAGAAAAAAAAAAGAAGAGGAACCAAAAAAAAGACTGGGCAGCAAGAACAGAAGAAGCTAGCAGGAACCAAAAAACAGTGGAAGGCAATAGTGGAAGGGAACCACATGCGTGTGGAGCAAGTGCCTTAGTGTGCTTTGATGCCTTAGTGTCATGTGATAGGCTAGCACATTGATTTGGTAGAATTTCATCCCAAAAGCTTACGTCAACTTTGGTACTTTTACTTGCTTTTATTTTTTTTTTTCCAAATTCTTGAATTGTTTGGTACTTTTTTTTCTCTTTATTTGATTGTTTATTCATTTGTTTTGTTTTATGCATAATTGTTTATTTATTCACTTTGTTTTATGGTTTTCATTATTTGATATTAAATTTAATAAAATAATAAAAAATAAAAATTTTGGGAATAAATATTAATCATCCAATGATGGAATTTATAAAAATTTCAAATGATAAATTTTTATGAAATTCCTAGGTGAGAAATTTTGTTTAAATTTATACCAAATGGTGGAATAATTTAGATAAAATTTCAATAACAATAATTAATATGTATTTTCAAACCAAAAAAATTAAAAAATTAAAAAAACATAAAAATATAAAATTTTTGAAATTAAATACAAATTACCCAAGGATGAGATTTTTAGAAATTTTAAATGGTAAATTCGTAAGAAATCTCTAGGTGAGAAATTTCATCTAAATTTAGCCCAAATGGTGGAATGATTTAGATGAAATTTCAATACAAGTAATTGTATTCTTTTCCACATAAAAATTTGGATTGAAAATATTTGATAATTATCTAAGGATGAGATTTTTAAAAATTTCAAATGGTAAATTTTTAAAAAATCTCTAAGTGAGAAATTTTCTCTAAATTTGACCCAAATGGTGGAATAATTTAGATGAAATTTCAATAAAAATAATTTAATATTATTTTCTTTCCAAGAAAATTTTTTTTCTAAATAGGCCCAAATAGTGAAAGCTTTAGAAATTCAAAAGAAAAAATATTCCTAATTTGGCCCAATGATAGAATAATTAGATTTATTTTAAACAAAAATGGTAATAATAAAAAATAATAAATAAATCTTTTTTCGACGACGAAGCTTATTCAAGAAATCAAATGAGATTTTTGAATACTCTTAAGGTGAGGAAGAATTTTTTTGAGAGTACTACCAGATTGATAGAGAATCTTAAAAATTGTTTCCAATATTTAACATAAAATTTGAAGCCATTAGATTCTAAACCTTAGGATAAATTCGAAATAATATGGTACCATTCTTTGGATGGGCATGTGGGGGTGTTATAACCTTCTCCACATGTAACCGAACTCCTGAATTTTGTTCTGATTTGTAGACCTGAATATATTCTTTTAGGGACCCATAGTCAAGCTTAGGAGTTTCTTAAAATGATAGATTCCCTAAGTGATCAATCACACCTAATAAAAGATTGATAACGACTCTATTCATTTATTAAATTTAGTTATAAATTTTCGAATTTATATGTTATGACATATATTAAAAAATGTTAATAATATATGTGTTGAACATATAACTTGATAATAATTGTCAAATATTATATGTATAAGTTAATATGATTAGTGAGAGTAGAGTTTAAGTTCATATCATTAATAATTTGAAAGTTTGAAGTGTAAATTATACATTTTAATTCTTTAGGTATCAATTTATTCATTTTTTTTAAAATTTAGATATCAAAAGTGTAGTAATTAATTCATCTTAGCTCTTTGTTTCGTGAAAAATTATTTTTGAAAATTGTTTTTTGCATTTTTTTTGTTATTTATTTAATAAAAAACTAATTAATTAATAAAAAATAATTATTGATCAATAAAAATAATATTAAAATTTATTTTTTGTATTTCCGAACTTTGAAATTAAAAGTTAAGCATTTTGTTTATTCAAAAAGAGTGATAGAATAATTGCAGGAAGTAGAGACGAATTGGAAAAGGATTGAAATCCTTAAAGTCTGCAGGGAATTAGAATTCTAGGTGGTGTATAATACTCTTTTAGCTGGTATTCAATGGTTTATCAAATGTAGAGAATGAATAAAGCCTGGTTTAGGAGATATCCGAATTACAAGTTCACTTACAATCTGGGATTAAATCCTAGTGAAATTAAACTAGAACAGTCTTCTTTTAATTTGGAATTTTACTTAAAATGGATGGGATAGCCTATAAAAACAGCCAACAAGAATCGGCAAGGGGTGAAAATAAGGATCACGGAGGAAGTAAAAAAAGCAGTTTAGTCAAAAAAATTGTGGGTTTCATGTTTTTTTAGAATTTTTTTAGGTTCAATTTCTGGGTTCCTAAGCTAAAGGGGATACGCACAATTCTTGGCAAAAGAATCGAAATCTAGTGAACACCCAACAGCCTGAACCCAATTGCACCATCAATCACTGTCACTTACCTTTCCCCACTACCGCCATTACAGTTCCCTCCCATACCCATATACAAAGAAACCACATTCTGCCTCTTTGACTTGAATCACTTTCATTAAGCTAAGCCATTGTCCACCAGCAACATAAATATCTTTCAACAACACAAAACAAGAAAATTGAAGTTTGGAACTTGGGATTTCTTTTAGGACCCTTTCTGTTGGGATTTCGGTTATTAGTCTCCAAATCTACCTGGTAAGGACTTAGCTTAGAAAAATGGAAGGAAAGAGGCGAAGCTGGGAAGGCTATTTTTCCGGCAGTGAACGACGGTTCAAGGAGGAGAATTTTTGTAGCTGCTTCAGATTCAAAGGGAGCTGACCTTGTTGTTTTGCTAAAAAGTTAAAAGAAATAAAAATAAGATTGGAAGGCTAGGAATGCTTGATTTAAAGTAAAGGTGTAAATGGGAAATTGATATTTATAAATTATTTAATTTAAATAAAATTTGAGTTTAATTCGATAATTATTAAATTAAATTTAAATTTAAATAATTTATTTTATTGATTAAATTAAATTTAAATATTTTTATATTTAATTTAAATTATTTATGAGTTTAATTAAATTTTATATTTTAATTATTTTAAATGATAAAATATTTTAATTTTAAATATAAATAATTAAAATTTTATCAAAAATAAAAATTATTTTTACATATTAATTAAATTTAATTAAATAAATTTCAAATATTTTAATTTTTATCTTTAATTAAATTTAAATTAAAAAAATTTAATTTAATTAAATTCAAATTAAATTTTAAACTTTAAACTTAAAATTAAATTTAAACTTAAACTTAATATTATATACACTCAAACTACATTGATTTTATTTTTATTCTAAAGCACAAGCCACGTGACAAATACGCAAGTAATAAACACCAGTGATTGATTTGACATCAGGCTCCTTTTTGTCATTTACTTTATTTCATTCATTTATTTTATTATTTTGTTTTTTTTAGTTTTTTATTTTTTGTATATTTAATTTTAACCTTCGTTTGGTAACTCGAAAGTAAATTTCCCGAAAAATTATTTTCTCTGAAAATTACTTCTAAAAAAAATTAATTTTAACTGTTTGGTAAGTTCATCGAAAATTATTTTTTGATGTTTGATACTCAATAAAAAAACCCAAAATTTTATAACTTTCGCATACCAAATTTCACAACAAAGATCAACTAACCAAATATTTTCACACCCATAATTTTTTAGTTTTGTTTGTAACCAGAAACCTTCGTATTCATACTCTAGAAGAACTTTTTATCCTAACAAAAATATCGTGGGTTTGGAGCAATTTTGGCTATGGCTTTGGAGAGAGGGCAAAAGAGAAAAGTAATAAAGGTAATAAAAAAGGGGGGGGGGGTTTGGTGGACGAAGGCCAAGAAAAACTGAAGAAAATGGAGAACGAAAAAATGAGTTAGAAAAAGAAGAACAAAAAAACAATCGATCTTGGTAGCCCATTCTACTATGGTGAATCCATAGCTATCGCCCCCATCTTCATATGGCTCCATCGCTCATAGTGACACCTTCGACCGCTTGCACGACGGCCATCACCTCTTCCTCAAAGTAGTAGTGGAGCTGATCCTGTTGGGTGTTTTATGTTGGTCCCATGTTAAAAAAAAATGTTGTTATTCTTCATAATTTGATAAAGAGAGAAAGGGAACTGAAAAAAAATGAAGCGAAAGGCATCCGAAGAGGTTGTCGCCAGTGACGGGGAGGGAAGGCAGTGGTTGGCTGGCTGCTTGTTGTGTTGGAGCTTGACGGTTCATGGATAGTTGCTGGGTTGATGTTTTGGAAATTGTCTTCCGCCCTAGAAGAACAGAAGATAATTTCCTTGGTTTAGATTATTATTTTTTTTTACCAGAATTGTAAATTTTAATCATCCAAACACTGAAAAAGAAGGTCATGGTTATCAAACGAAGCCTTAATATATGATTTTAATTATTGGAAGAAAACAAAGAAAGTTTGATTTGGTAACGAAAAATTAAAAAGGCATTTCAGAAAAACAAAAAAAAAAAAATTCGTCAAATAATAAAATTATAAAAAAGTGACAAATGTGTAAGTTTTTTTAATAAAGTTTTAGATGAGAAAAATTTTTTAAATTTAATCAAAGCTTTAAAAGATTTAAAAACTAGTCTCAATATAAGAATATTTATTTATTTGTAATTTAAAAAAATAAAATTGAGAATAAGTTATGGTGATTTAATGATTAATTAAATTGTGATTACATAAATTAAATTTTGTATTTGATTATTATATTTTATGAATTCAATTGTGTATTTTATTTTGTATATTTAAATTATTTTTTTCATAAAATATTTAATAAATTTAACAATAAAATCTTTTCAAAAAAAAAAAGCGTTACTTAAATATTCATGAAGTGATAGAATATTTTTAAGAGTCAATTAAAGTCTTAAAAAATACCTAACAATATTATTTATATTTAAATATTAAAATTAATAAAAATAACAAAAATAATTAGGAACAGAAAACCATTGGTTAAGGATAAAAAGATAATTTAAAATTAATTAGTGTTAATTTGTAAATATTGTAAGAGTGTTATAACTTTTTTTATATGTAATAAAACTCTTCAACTTAATTCTATTTAGAAAATCAAAATTTATTTTTTAAAAAATTTTTAATCAAACTTAGAATAATTTTAAAAGAAAAAAATTCACTTAAATAACTAATTATACCTAATTAAAAAAATTAATTGTGGTTCTTATGCTGTGTCTAATGAGTTAGTTCTTATACTTACACGTCATGACACCATTTTTCTAAAAGTTGTTTTTCCATTTTCAAAAGGAGAAATGGAAAAGAGTTATCTATAGGCATGACTACTTATTAAGCTAGTAAGTACAATTCTACTTAAGTCGGGCATTGATTATAATTTTAAATTCAGAGCTAATTTTACTTGAAATATTATTATATTAATAAAAAAAATTTTATTTAATTTTATTTAAATATTGAAATATTTAAATAAAAAATCTTCTTATATTTTAATTTTAAAAATATTTTATAGTTGTATTCAAGTGAGACTTTAATCATGATATTTTAAGTTTAAGCTTAATTTGATCTAAATTATTATTATATTAATAAAAATATATTCATTTAATTTTAATTTAAAAATTAAAATATTAGCATTAAAATTATTTTGAATTTTAATTTTAAATATTTATATTTTGTATATTATTAAACATAAATATTTTAATATTTCAATAATAAATATATTATATTATTATTTTATAATATAATAATATATTAAATAATATTTTTATTAGTTTAATAATTAATATTAAGTAATATAATAATATTAGTATTTTCATAAAATGAATATTTTAATAATTTCATAAATATTTTTAATATTTTAATAATAAATATTACTATTTTAATATTATTATACTAATAAAAATAATATTTTAAGAATAATAAAACTATTTTAAATATTTTAAAATATTAATATGAATAATAAATAGTTTTGTTTTTAAATTTTTTTATATTAACATAATTTTTAATATTAAATATTATGAAAATATAATTTTTTGGAATATTAATAATTTTAATAACAAATAGTTTCAATATATTTTAGTCATAAATAATTTTTAATGTTTTAATAATTATGTCAATATTATCTAAAAAACATATATTTCGGAAGATAACCAAATAACAAAAATTATTTTTTACTAATTCATCCAAATAATAAAAAATCTTCACTTTTTTGAAAAATATAAATACTTTAAAAAAAATTTAAAAAATTAATTTCTACGAACAAATGAAACCTTATATTTGATCAATAGTTACCCTTCTTTAAGAAATCCTTTCAGATTTTCTTATCTACATGTGTCAAAAAAATTATTATAAAAAATAATTGGGATATGAACTTAGGATTTCATAATTCATGATATTATATTGTTAAATATATTATTATAATAAAGGAGGGATCAATTTTGTTAAATATATTATTATATAGAGGAGGGATCAATTTTGTACAGTGTAAAATAAAAAAAATTTGCATATTTTTTTAACTTTTAATTTTAATTGATCTAAAGAATGAGAGAAACGAATAAAAATAAAAAAAAAATTAATCTCATCTTTTGGTTCTATTTAAATTAATAATTAAAAATTTTTTACACTATATAAATTGATTCCTTTTTTATTATATATATTAATTAAATTCAATAGCAATACTGATATTTCTTTTGAGTACGGAGATGAACCCATATATATTTCTATATATACATATGTATTGTATTTGATCATGTTTATAAAAAAATGTTATAAACACCAGTTTTGATTATAAACATTCCTCATCAGGAATATATTTTATAGTAATTGCAATCTTCCATTCAAGTAGTGCTCAAATTGCATAATTTTTGAACAAATAACCATAAAAAATTTTGCTAATCTTATGTCACAAAATATATGATTAAAATACTTACTAATTACTTGTTTTATTCAACATCATCTTGGATCTCAATCCAATCTAATCTAATAGAATTAATAGCTTCTACTGCAACCGTCCCTCTTTTTCTCATCTCTTCACCTACTAAAGACGTTGATATTACTGTGAAAAAAAAAATGTGAGGTTAGCAAAGGACAAAGAGTTGTTGAGAGGCAAAAAAACAGTGGTGTTTCTGATGGAACATGAATTGGACCAGTGGGTGTGGGTAAACCACAGAGAGGCAACCGTTTTGATGTGTGAAAATGAGGGTCCACCATCTGAGTCAGTAGCTAAAACAGTAGATTAAATCAGATATACTAAGATTAAAAATGTAATTGATTAAGTTTAAATTGATACAGTATTAAGTTGAACTTGAATTTAATTTTAAATTAGAGATTAAAAATTTAGCTTGAACTTGATTAATATTTTTTTTAATTCAAGTTTAATTTGAGATAAAAATCGAATTATTTAAATTCGTTCAATCAGGTTTGATTAATATGTAAAAATAAATTTGATTTTTATATTCAATAAAATTTTAATTATTTATGTTCGAATTCAAATTCGAGCTCGAAATATTTTATCAATTAAAATAATTAAAATATAAAAACTCGATTAGGTTACGAATTACTTGAACCAAGTATAAGAATATTCGAATTCGACTTGATTGATAAATAGAGCTATTCGAGCTCGATTCGATAATAATCGAGTTGAATTCGAGTCAAACTTAAATAGTTTGTGAATATTGATATATCATTTACACATCTAATATGTATTTTGTTTAGCTTTTGTCCATGAAAATAATTAGACCTAATAATTTTAAATACAATATAATGATACAATATAAAAAAATTAAAAAATAATATATATTTTAAAAAATATATATTTCATGTTTATTCATATAAAAATAAATTTTAATATGATATAATTCTTGTCATATATATATATGTTGACACATTTAAACACATATTTTATATGAAAAATATGTTTAGATAAAACATATAATATGGATATATATTTAATACTTGACACTACATGAAAAATATATTTAATTTGATTTTATCATATGAGTACATAGTTAACATGTTTAACACGTTTAACATATTTTTATATTTATTTTAATTTAATATAAATATATAAAAATTATTTTAATTTTTAATCTTTTAATTACGATACTTAATTAGCTATTAAATACCATATAAAATTATTTTAAATATTTAATTATGATACTCATTTAATAATTATTATAAAATTATTTTTATATTAATAATATAAATACAATATAAATATTAATACTAATCTTATACATTATTATTTTATTTTTTAATCTTTAACGATTCATCATTTTAATTTGATATTAAAAATTAATATGTCACATACTATATATTAAAATTTAAATATATATTAAATGGGTATCAATTTTTTTTTTTAATATGCAAGTATTTTTTATATTATTAATATTCTAGTTTATTAAATTATAAATTATTGATAGTTTATAATTACTTATTATTTTAATTATATTTTTTATATATATATTAATCGTGTCTATTTATATATATCTATATTAATTATAGTTATTTATATATATTTGTATTATTTATATTTATTTATATTATATTTAAATAATTAATTATACATATATTAATTATATCGTATCATATATAATATACATAATAAATATATCATATTCACACTTAAAATTTAATTATATTTTATAATTTATGTTATTTTTATATTTTAATAATTTATATTATTATAAATATTAAATTCGACTCATGACATAAAAATATGAATCGACAGATATACAGGTAATGCCTTTCCTATATGATCTCCATCTACGCCAGTCTTTTCTTTCACATTGTAGTTTCACATGTACCTCAGCAAAGACAATATATATTTCCATCAAAAGAGGGACTCTTGGATTGAAACAAACCCAAAAAAAAGAAAATTACTTTCTTGGACCAGCGTCTCCATAAATGCATGTCTAATAAGTTTATAAGCTATCACTATCATCATTACGTAGAAACAGTACTTGAGATAGAATTTAGATTAGATTTTTAAAAGAAAGCATAAACACATTGCCATTATCTGAACAATAAAGGGTTGCAAAGATGAGCAATGGGCTGAAATTAATAATCGAATGGCTTTACCTTTTAATTGCAGCGAAGAGTGGCAAAGGGTTTGGTGCCAAAGAAAAAGCTTTGTTTTTTCTCCATAAACTAATTCCGATTTTGTGTGGGATCGAGCGCCATAATCAAGAATTCTGAGCCACCTTTTTCTTTCTATTTGTTTCTCGAGTCTGTCCAACGTTTGTGCCTCTCAATTGTAATGCAATGAAAAGACAACAAACACATATCTGAATTATTTTTCACAAAATGCCCTTTCCTCCATCCAAAAATGACCGTCAGCACCTTGATACATCACAGCACCTTCCCTATCTCTTTCCAGGGCCCAGTTGTATGTACTCTGATCCTCTCTATTTGAACCGCTAGCAAGAATTTCCAACTATTTCTGCTAGAAATTAGTCTTCATCAGTAGACCCTGGGAAGCCCAAATTATTGTTCTCATAGTACATATTATCTTCAGTTTTTTTTGCTTTTCTATATAAGGTGGTGATGGTGATCTGATGGAGGAAAGAATTTAACTGGGTTATGGACTCTTTGTTTTTTTGGAAACCATAAATTTTTGCAATCTCACCCCTTGATGCACCATGAAGGCCCTCTCTTATCCTTTAATCACCAAAGAAGATGCTTTTTGTTGGTGTCTTTATCTAGTTGGAATCCTGACAGACACAACCACAGCTTAAAGGCCCATATGTCTCAATTTAGTTGAAAGCTGATCTGCAAGAACCAAGACAAAGAAAGCATAAGCCCTCACTTTCTCTATATATCAGCAGCAAGTACCGAAGCTTCCCTCAACCAACATCCCTGCATAGCAACTAGCAAGCCAAGAGTTAAGGAAGTTGAAGCGAACAAGCAAAGGATTTATTTTGTTCAGAAAATGTGAGAGATGAATTCTCTTCTTTCAGTAACCTTTGTGGTTCGATTCACTGAAGAAACAACGTGGAGCAAAGAACTTAGAAGCCGCTATGCTGAAGTTCATCAATGAGGGTTAAAGAAAACATCCGAAATTCAAAAAGGGTAGTAGAATTTTAAACTCTTCTATAGGCTTTTGGTGCTTGAGAATTGGTGATATACAAGCTGAAATAGCAATGGTGACTCTCCATCACCGCCCACACCGCCTTCTCCTTGATACAGAATCAAGAGCACCAGCAACGAATGGAGACAGAGCGCGTAGTTCTTTAACCAATGAAGGCAACTTTGATACCAGCATGGTGATCAACCTAGTAGCTTTGCTTTGTGTACTGATGTGTGCTTTAGGACTAAATTCTATAGTCCGTTGTGCTTTGCGCTGTAGCAGAAGGTCTGATTTTGAGATTCCAGATGAGACTGAGGCACATCTAGCTGCAACAGGCCTGAAGAAGAGCGTATTGCGCCGGATTCCGGTGGCCATATATAGTTCAGGGATAAATATGAAAACTACAGATTGTCCAATTTGCCTTGGAGAATTTATGGATGGTGAAAAAGTCAGGGTGTTGCCAAAATGTAACCATGGTTTTCATGTGAGGTGTGTAGATACCTGGTTGCTGTCACACTCATCCTGTCCAACTTGCAGGCAATCAATGCTAGAGCAGGCAACTAGTTCTGATGCTGCACCAGATATAGAAGGTGGAATCGAGCTACATGGGAATTCATCAGGAGGACAAGCTGATGTTCCAGTTGCTGCAGATGAGGTTGATTAATCCTGGCTTTAAAATAGTTCTTCACCAGATGAAAAAGGAAGGTGCAAAGAGTTGCTTTTCTTAATGTTATTTGACATTTTTTTAAGTTTAGTTTTGTTTATGTATATGCATAGAGAGAAACATTGATGGCTAATGAACTGCAAAAGAAAATAAAAATGATACGAGGCTTTGCTGTTTCTTTTCAAGTTTATTGCCACAGAAGACCAGGCCTATTGTTTTTTCCATGATGTCAGGTGCCAATTCATGTCCAATTGCATGTGATTGTGATAAGACTATTGGGAAATATAATAGATGCGCCTGTTTCGACCTTGTATAGAAAGAAGGATTGTTAACTGATGACAAACTCTGATTTGTTTTAAAGAGTCTAAGGAGCACAATAAACCAACAAGGAGTTGGATAATTTAATAGGAAGATTTCAGGTGCACCTGCAAATGCAACAGAGAGAGACGTCCTTAATTTCGGTTTGCTCGGTGACTTTCTCCTAATTGATTATTTTAATTTGAGAATTGGTCTCTCAGATTAGGTTTTTAAATGTGCGGCCAACTGAACAATGGCTACAGATGAGAGGCCATAGAAAAGGAAACCAGTTCTGGGGTTTCAAATCCATTACTTGAGTTATATTCATTGCAAAGCATATGATCACTTTGCAAGCAAGCCCTTGTTATGCTAGGAAAGAAAATTAATGGAACACAAGGAAAAGTGCAATGTACCTGTTCACTTTAGCATAAGGCAAATGGAACACAAGTCAACAATTTGTGCTCATAGAATGGAACCCCAATTCTTCAAAACTCTTTTTATTTTTTATTTTGACTGCTATGGCCTGTGGGCCTTCATTTCAAGCCCCACAGAAGAAAATTCATCACTGCACCACACTCAAAAAACATATCTTAGATTGATGATACCCTGGTAGAGTGACGAGGACATTTTCATGAGCATCATCCATAATTGGTCCACTCTCCCTGCCTTTCTCTTTACCTTGTCCATCTAAGCCTATGTTTGGATTGAGGTAAGGGAAGAGAAAGGAAAGAAATGGAAAGGGTACAAAAAGGAATAGGAAATTTTTTTCTTTATTTGAATATGATATAAATAAATAAAAAAAAGAAGATATGTCCCTTAACTTTCTTTATTTTTTAATTATCCCAAATTTAGGGAAAAAAGGAGAGAATAAAAAGAATAAAATTTTTAAAATATAAAATGATTATTATATTTTAATTATTTTTTAAATTAAAAATATAAATTTTAAATTATAAAATTAGATTGAGAATATAAAAATATTATTTATCAATAAATTTATTTTTTTTAATTTTTTAATTTGTATGAATTTCATAAATTTTATTAATAATTATTTTTATGAAAAAAAATAATTAAAAATCTAGAATACGTTAATATAAACATATAAATGTTATAATAAAAACAAAAATTATTAAAGATTATAATCGAAAAAAATAATATAATTAATTATTTTTTTATTATTTAATTAAATAATGGTTGTTAAAATTTTTTATTTTTTATTAATTTTAATTATTTAAATAAAATATACATATTTTTTTTTTTTTTATTAATATTTATCCGAAGATATCGGAACTCTTATCTCTCAAAATTTTTCTATGATCCCAAGAATTAGAGAAGAATTTCCCTTCCTGACACTTGTGGAAGCTTGGCTGCGCATTTGTTTGACATAATTTATACCCACTTACACTGGTCACCAGCATGCAATTATGACAGCTCCATTCATAGGACAAAAGTAATACAAAAGTTTGACACGGAAGCAGCCAATTGGAGCTAGAAAGAAAGCTAGGGAAATGAAATGGCCAAGGGAATCTTTTGAATAATTGAATGGTTATTTTCACTTGATTAATGGTTTTTAATCCTGTAATCATGTCAAAAGCCTCCATTTAAAGCAGTTTGCTGAAAACTGTTTTCATTGCAAATTTGTGGTGGAGATTCAAGTAGGAGGACATGTCAGATTTTTGGATAAAATTACTTGGAAAGGAAATCTCCCAAGGGAAGCCATATTGTTCAACTAAGCCTGACTATTTCTTTTTGGGCGAATATGCAAAAGCTATAGATGCTTGGAAAATCAATATTTCGATTGTTCTTTGCGATCGAATCAATGTATTTCGTAGGTGCTAAGTATGGATTAACCCCTTACTTTTTTGTGCTAAGTATGGATTAACCTCTTACTTTTTTACTGGAAAACCCTTATTTAATTGCTCTTTTGAGAGTTGGGACACTGCATATCTATACGTCATCATCATGCGTTACAATCCTTCGAAACTCAGCTGAAAATTTTAAAAAAGAGAAGGAAAAATAGAGAGAAGAGGAAGAGAGAAAGAAGAGAGAATTAGAGAGAGAATTTTATGTTAAAAACTTTCGTAATGTCTCATACATTGCTCCTTTCCTTTTGTGCATATTGACAACAATGCATCCAAGATTTTCAGACGCCAGCACACATTTCTCTCATGCTTATAACAGTAACAACAACTCAAAAAAGAAATAACTAAAATAACAGCATATGGGCCATATACATGTAGGCCTTACAAGGAACATGTCGCATAAAGAAATAAACCCAAAAATGAAAAATTAATAGAATGGTCCGCAACAATACTCCCTGAAGAAGATTCTTGTCCTCGAGGATCAAAAGGAGGGTACTTCTTCAAGTCAAACAAAATCTCCTAAGTTGCATCTTCTGGAAAAGAGTTGGTTTACTGTACTAGGACTTCTGTAACAGCCATATTTCCTCGCTTAGTCATCCTTCTGTTCAACACATTGATAGGTTCTTTTATCATTGTTCCATCACTACTTACCACAGGCAGTTGAGATTGCACTGTTGAACTACCATTATGTTTTTTTTTAGCTAAGAGATATGAAATGTCCTATCCTCTCTATGATCTTATAAGGTCTAAAATATTTGACAGCAAGTTTGTTGCAACTTCTATTTTTCACTGACTGCTGCCTATAGGGTTGTAGTTTGACATAAACTAAATCCCCTATCTGGAACTCCCTATCACTTCTCCTTTTATCAGGCAAACTCTCCATCATAACTTGATTGCTGCTTCTTTAGCTTAAAGGCTCCTGTCCACCGTTTCCACCACTGAATCACCAGCCAAATAGGGCATATGCACCGGAGGGGATTGACCATACTCCACCCCATATGGTGTTGTATTTATAGTAGAGTGGTAGTTAGTATTGTACCACCATTCTGCCAAAAGCAGCCACTTAGACCACTTCTTTGGAGTCTCAATTATCATGTTTCTCAAATAGGTTTCTAGGCACCTGTTAACCACCTCTGTTTAGCCATCTGACTAACGATGATAAGCAGTAGATAAGTTGAGAGAATTGCCATGCCTTTTGAATAGCTCCTGCTAGAATCTGCTCATGAAAACTTTGTCCCTATCGGAAACTATAGAACTTGGCATGCCATGCAGTTTATATATAGTCCATAAACTAGTGTGCTGTTAATGCTGAGAAAGGGTGAGAAATGGCTAAGAACTGAGCATATTTACTCAATCTGTCCACAATTACTAGTAATAGGATTTAGGCAACCCCTCAATAAAAAATCCATAGAAATATCACACCAAATTCTGTTAGGAATAGGGAATGGCTGAAGTAGACCTGGTAATGTTGCATTGTCTGGCTTGCACTGTTGACAAACTGCACATTTTTTTACCATTCTTCTTACATATTTTTTCAACTCGTTCCAATACAAAGCATTAGAGATTCTTTTTACAGTGGCATTAACCCCCAAGTGTCCACCAGTAGCACTATTATGAAAGTAGTTCAGAAGCTTTTGTCTCCAAACTGGTACCATTCCCACAACTAATTTCCCTTTCCTTCTCAACTAGTTCTTATGCCAAGTATATTTAGGATGAGCATGTGAATTAGATTGCAGCTCAGTTATCAACCTGAGTAATCTCAGATCTTGCCTCCAAGAGTTTTGAATCTGATTCATCAAGTAAGTGCTCGTGGTAGATACTGCCATCAGATGAGCTGATTGTAATTCTGGTCATCTGGATAGTGTATCGGCCACTGTGTCGAGTGCCCCTTTTCGATACCTCACCTCATAGTCATAACCCATCATTTTTTGTAATCCAGAGTTGCTGAGCAAGAGTACTTGCTTGATTGGTAAGAAGAAATTTCAAGCTTTGATGGTCAGTTTTTATAATAAAATGTTAGCCAGAGAGATAGGGATTCCACTTTTCAACTGCTAATAAAACAGCAAACATCTCTATCTCATAAACAGAGAAGGCTTGATGCCTTGGAGACATTGCCTTGCTGAAATATGCCACCGGCCTTCCTTTTTGAGTTAACACTGCTCCCACACCAATTCCTAAGGCATCAGTCTCAACCATGAAGGTTTTACTAAAATTAGGTACGAGCAACACTAGAGCAGTAGTCATGGCCATTCTCCACGCTCAAAGGACTTCATAGCTGTTTCTGTCCAATTGAAGGCATCTTTTTTAAGTAAGTCTGTTAAGGGTTTTGCCAATAACCCATACCTCTTAATAAACCGCTTATAATAGTTTGTGAGGCCCATGAATCCTCTCAGTTCTTTGACAGACTTTGTGGAGGCGAATTGAGGATACTTGAAATTTTCTACTTGTCCATCTCTGCTCCCCTGGCAGAAATCACATGTCCCATATATTCAACTTCGATTGCACCAAATTCACATTTGCTTCTCTTAAGAAATAACTTGATAGCTTTAAGAAGCCCAAAAGCCTTCCTTAAGTGCTCCAAATGAATTTCCAGATTAAAAGAATATATAAGAACGTCATCAAAAAACAACAATACAAATTTTCTCAATTGTTCTTTAAAAATACTGTTCGTGAGACTATGGAAGGTTGATGGCGCATTAGTAAGGCCAAAGGGCATGACAAGGAATTCATAATGAACATCATGAGTCTTGAAAGCTGTCTTATGTATATCAGCTTCATGCATTTGTGGCCCACAATGCACTTCACCCAACACCAATAACATAACCCTTTTTCTTCCTTTCGTCTATCTCAGCTAGAATAGGTTTCTTTGTGAAAGGCTTAAAAGTGTTGGTGTTGGTATTGTGAATTTTATTGGTTGGGTGGTTTAAGGGCTTAGGATTGTTTGTGTACTGGAAATTAGGATCGGGTGGAGCCTTGGGTGTTGGCAGTAAAGGAGGTAAGTTACTGGTTTTAGTGCATAGGGTATTCGAAAAGGGGTAGTTTAAGTTTGTTGGTGGTTTTGCAGGTAAATAGTTTCTCTTTTGGTTAGGATGTATAATGACTTCAATCTGTTTGGCTAAGTGTAAAGCTTGGGTTAAGAATTTAGATCTAGATAATTTTATGGATTAAGCTATGGCAGGCTTGAGGTTGCTGATAAATATGCCTAAAGCATACAAATCAGGTAACTGTAAAAAGTTAAGGATGCTTAAGAAGTCTTCATAGTATTGCTCAATAGAAGTGGTCTGTTTGAGCTCAACTAACTCGACCATGGGGTCCTCATACTCCTCAAAAGCAACCTTAGCAACCTCAAGTATTTTTTTTTCAGCCTCAAAATACTGCTCTAACTTCATGAATCACCTTTTGAAATCATCTCCACTAAACTTAGGGCAATCCCGTTTCAACAGCTGATATGAATCATAGGAAGAGTAACGGTTTTTGGATAAAGGTGACAAGTTGTTCAGTATCACCTCTCCAGCAGAAAGTTTATCAGCCTCGATGTTAGTGATGGGCTCCTTCCCCGGCCTTCTCTCCATTCGGCTAGCAAAAGCCTGGTCTCCAACATGCTCATTAACAACTACATTCCTATCCTTGATTGACATGTCCACCAGCTTCTTCAATTCTTCCAACAGTTAAGTCTGCATACTTCAAATCTCTACTCCATCTTTGCATTCAGCTGTTGAATATTATCATGTAGCTTGGATATTTGCGGGGCATTCTGATGAATTTTTTTTGCATCCTGGTTGTGATTCCGTTCGTCATGATTGCCAGGTCGACGCGCTGATACTACTGTTACAATCCTTAAAAACTGAGCTGGAAGAGAGGAGAGGAAGAGAGTAAGAAGGAAGAGAGAACCAGAGAGAAAATAGAGAGAGAATTTTCTGTTAAAAACTTCCGTAATGCCTCATACAATACTCCTCCTTTCCTTTTGTACACACTGACAACAATGCATCCAAGATTTTCGGATGCCAATACACGTTCTCTCTTATGCTCATAATAGTAACAATAACTCAAAAAGGAAATAACCAAAATAACAGCATATGGGCCATTACATGTAGGCCTCACAAGTAACATGTCTCATAAAAAAATAAGCCCAAAAATGAAAAATTAATAAAATGCTGCGTGACATCATGAAAGGAGAGAAGAAATTGGAACTCGATTCTTTAAATAATATTGTTTTAAAGTGGGCAACTCAAGAAATTTTGTATGATTTGCTCCAGCAAAGTCATAAATTCAAGAACCTTTGGGAATTAGGAACTTTTGGCTGCACCAATAGCTAGTTCTAAGGCTCCAGAGGATGAGTAGATACCGTCATTTCTAATATCATTCACTTTAAAACCCGAGTCTCTCCTGGAGAAACACATGTAAAGGGCACACTGGATAGAAGCGGTGATTCTTTGTTAAGAATATGGTTCATTTTATAGGCAATCAAGCATATCAGTGAAAAGATGAAATCAAATTCTCTTAAAATCCTTTTTGTTTGTTTCATTCAATCTTGGGATTCAAGGAAATTGAGTTCTCAATTGGCAAAACTCAACTCTAACCAACTTGCATATCATAATTTATTGGTACAGAAGCACAACAAGCAGGCTCATTCTTAGACAACCTTCTAGAGAAGCCTGTGAACTCATAATTAGACAGCATACAATCATTTGCATAACTCGGCAGATAGGGCATTAGCTAAGGAGGCTATGGTAGTAGCAGACACTCCCCTTGTTCCTCCCAAGTACCATTTCTTTATCATCTCAACCACATTAGCATTCTCCACTTTGATTTTGGCATCCTCCTTTCCTTCGGTGGTAAATGCTATCTGCACGCGCATGCAGACACAAAAGCGCGTTATGATTAGTATAGGAATTATTGGTTTTTTAAGGACAGAGTATTACTCATATGCCTCAAAATATACCTCAGCAGTGCCTGAATTTCCTGGAAAATGGTATGTGACGATTGAATTCTTCTTGAAATATTTAGACTGAAAGAATTCAACAACTTTCTCCAAGGCTTCTTCCTCTTCCTCTTCGTATTTGTCAACAGCTGCCAATCTGTCCCTCACAGCGCTCTCTAGTTGCACTCCATATTGAGAGCCTTTGATCTCCTTAATCACCACAACTCTCAGAAATTGCTCCACTGGAGCTGCAGGCAGTATATAATCAAGGAAGAAATTAACATAGTTTTTTAAACAGATTATAATGAAAATTTTCACAACTTTGAATCAATGATGGGAATCGGTTTATGTACCATTAATAAGGGCCTCAAAGAAGTCATCATCTTCTGCTAGCACGTTTCCAGGCTTGCCCTTCCATTGTTGTAAGTGTCCTACAACTTCAGGTTCAAGGTAAACTCCAATTGCTGTAAACTTGATTTGGAGAAAATGAATCTCAATGTCGGTAATTCCTGTAGCAGCACCAGAAGGTGAATACTGATTATAAAGGGCATTGATTTGATGTAGATTATAGAACCTAACCAAATCTCAATATTAATACAATACAAAAGCTCATAGAATTTTGATGTGACTCAATCAAAATCGTAAAGTTACTAACTCAACTTTAAAAACGGATTAAACAAATAGAAATTACTACCAAATATTATCTATAAAAATAAAGGTTATTGATACTAAGGAGTCGTTACCATATATAGGATAAAGGAAAAGGAAAAAATGAAACTAAGTACCAAAACATAGTATGAAAAAAGGCCTACCATGACCAAAAAGGGATAGTGGCTTGATAGTTGTGATTTGTGGAGGAAAAGGGATTTCATCAACCATGACCATTTCAGTAGTCACTGCCAAAAAAAAAATGCAAATATATAGAAACCAGAAAGTCTTCATTTAAGAATGAAGAAGAATAGATTGAAAGAAAAAACACTTACTAGTTATCCTTTGCAGGTGGCTCAGGGGATTGAGAGAAGCAACGAGGAGAAAAGCTGGTTCAGTTTCAAAGTGAAATGTGAAATCTGAAGAGTGCTGCTGCCTTTATATAAAGCATTAATGTTATAAATAAACTTGATGTACCCCTGAGTCCTGATTATGACATTATCATTTCGCATACCATCATAGCTAACACTCTGTCCCTCTGTAAGTCTCAGAGAGGCAAAGGAATGGTAGGTAAAGGAAGTTGAAAGCTTGTGATTCATGATTCATCTTATTTTCTCCCATTTGACTTGCTATTATAGGTTTTATGTATAATTTTTACTTTTTAGTGAAAGATGCATAATATTGTCCCCAAGCCTCTAACCTAGTAGTTAAAGGCACTTGACGAGACATCAAAGATTTAGTTTTGAATCAGATCTCATTTTTTTTTTTACTTGTATTAAGATTTTATTTTCTTAATGTAATAAAAAAAATGCATAATTTTTATTTATTTAAATGTGATAATTTAAAAAATTAAAACATGATATAATAATATAATATAAAAAAATATAAAATTAATATAAATTAACATTTTAGAAAAAATTATATTTTATGTTTTGTATATTTTATATAAATTATGACATAATTTATACGTAAAATATGATAAAATATGTAAATAATCTACATAAATATATTTATGTTCTAGGGCATTCAGCTACCCACGTGATTGAAAGGGATGCGAACTGCCGTTCATTTAACAACTCCTTTTAATTCTATGTTTAATTATCAACGTTGGTGTGCGGCCAAAAAAAACATTATCAAAGTTGGTGCAGCTTGCAAGAATCAGCCATGAGAGGCTTTCTCTAATACTACTCAACCATTAATGAGCCTCTTTCCCTAGGAACCAAAAATAGTGGGGCACAACCCTAAACTTAAAACTAGTTTAGGGTACCAAAATGTTCAGGTCAGTAGGGCAGAATGCTTTATCTGTATCAACTAAATTTTTGTCAGGGCAATTGAGAATTTGAGATATATAAGTCACCCAACATGTAAAATCTTGATAATGGAATTCCGAACCCCAAGATGTAATGATAAACTTTGAGAGCGACTATAGTCAAATAGTTTGACTGATTCTGTGACTATTTTTTCTTTCAAATAGGTCGGTTGGCATTGACGATGTCTCAATGGACTTGCCTAAGGAAGTGCATACGCTGCAGGCTGCAGGACAGCGTTCAAAACCAAACCCTAGTCCTGCATTTTCCTAAAGACTCTGCCCCCAAATTTGCCTGTAGCAAAAAGAACTAGTTCCTGAAGTTCTTATTCTTATCAAGTTAAGTTTTGAATGATTTTATAATCAATATATACACTTCTAAAGATAGAAATCAATGCATCCCTTTGAAAGATTGTAACATCGAGCCCTTGTTTGGTTTCTTTGAATTTCTTGGTATTGTAAATTGTGATGTGAACGTGTAATACCCGTAAAAAAAAAAAAAAACTATATATATATATATTAAATATTTTATAACCGAAGGGAATTTTTAATAAAAGTTAAAAAAGGCAAAATACTTATAAGTAAAAACGTAATTTTTAATAGGCTTAATTTATATTACTATTTTCGGTCGACAATTGATTCAAAAAAAATAAAAGCTTATTTCTCACTTCTTTCTTATATAGAATAGACAAATCGAAGGATTTCAATTGAAGGGTAAGAACAAAATCTACAACAAAACTTATTTTTCAAAGGTGAGTAAATAATTTCTTCAATTTTGAAAAAATAATGTTAATTGTTAAGTCTTGAGGTTTAACTTATAATTGAGAAATTTTAAAATTTTAAAAAATCTATTATCTCTCTTCAAGATTGATTTAGGTAAATCATTTAAACTTTAGGGTATAATAAAGTATTAAGAAAGTTTAGTAATGTGATTTTATTGCTATAAAAATAGGAAACATAAATTTGATGAGTTTAGAAAGGAAAATTTTTGTTTCATATGAACCCTAGTATTTGTAGTAGTGAGTTAAGATAATATTTTGTATTAGGGATAAAATATTGCTATGATTATTTATATCATTAGAAAGCCTGCTGAATTTACTTTTCAATGAAATAAATGGGTATCAATTTCGAGATTTCTATGAATAGTAGTTTAATTTTCACTTAAAGACGTGCAGGTTGCCCAGTAACAGCAGTAGGGAGGAATTATGAAATTTCTCTTAATTTTTATACCGAGGAATTATAGATTAAGCCATATATATTTGGAAAGTTTATTGAGTATACTTTTTAACAAAATAAGCGAAATCGAATTTAGAGTTTCCTATGAATAAATGTGAAATTTTTATGACAAAGTATACATGCTATTTGATAGCAACATATTACGTGGATTTCAAAAATTATTATAATTAATCTCCAAGGAATCACGAGATAGGCCATATATTGTTAGAAAGCTTATCGAGTCTAGTTTCTAACGTATTAAAAGAATCTTTATTCTAAGTTGGATATCTTGAGATATGATTATTTTAGTGAAATGAGCTTAGGTTGTCAGTATTAATTAATTGAGTTAACTCTTGTAAGACTTAGTTGTTTTTAGTATAAGTGATATAAAAAAAGGGTTGATTAATTTTTGATATATTGAAATGATCTTTAATAGGTTGTTAATTATTTTTGAGAAAAAAACTAAGTAGTGAAATCGAAAGGAAGTAAGTAGAATTTCACACACTTTACTTATTTTTTGAACTTAAATATATATGTATGTTTCTAAATGAGTAAATATTTTATTTCTTTATTTTCATATATGGAAATAAGATCAAGCATATGATTATTTTGTATTTTTGCTATGTAAATGATGGATCATGCTTATGAATGAAATGATAAAATGATTTATGTTTAAGGAATGATTTTATGATAGCTATTTTTTACATAATTAAGAAGTGGGATCATCACACCAAAGCTAGTTCTACAATCTTGGCTAACAGGTTATAGTAGTTAGCATAGCCATAATTATACGGCTTACTAAAAGGTTATAGTAGTTAGCATCAAGTCCTGGCTAATAAATTATAATAGTTAGTAATGATTATGATGATGAAATTATCGATATGGCCAATATCACGGGTTATAGTAGTGATCGCAACTAACAATAAACTAATAATTTATGATGATTTGTGATGATTTTAAAGGATGTTCCATGATTTGTATAAGAAGATGATTTACGGTGATTTTTAATGATTGATCCATGATTTGGTTTGATTATAATATTTGAATGGTAGCATATTTTGTAATGATTTATAAATTAACATGTTTTGATATCAATTTATGAATTTGTAAAACGTTTAACAGAATGATGATATTTGAAATATTTTGACACTATGATTTGATGAATATTTTGAATGATCTATATGACATGTATGAAAATGATACTTGATCTGGTAAGGTATGTGAGCCTATACTTGCTGAATTGTGGTTTGCTTATTCCCCTTTTACTTTTTTTTTTTTTTATAGATGAGTAAGTTATAAGTATACTTAGTTATGTGAGAAGCTAGAATATCAGATTGAAAGATTACTTGGACATTAGAGACATTGTTGGCTAGTAAGCTTTTATGAAGTGATTTAGTATTTTTATTAGTTTGCATTTGAAAATATGAAAATTTCTTATTAGTTGAATTAAAGTTACGGACTTTCTTGAACATATTATTTTATTAAAGAATTTTAAAATGATTAAGAAAGAATGCTTCATAATACTTTGGAGTTTTACTTCAAGGTAATATGATCATATTATGTCTCGATCTTGAGGTATGACAAAAAGTGATATCAAAGTTTAAGTTACGATCTTTGGATAATTTTTAAGAGATAGATTATGATGAGATTTTTCATAAAAGCCTAAGTTATGATTCATGTAGATTTATTTTTAGAGTTCATATTATGACCTTTAAACTATATGGGATGTTTAAGAGTTTATATTATGGTTTTGGAGATTTTCTAAGAACTTAGGTTATGATATTTAGAGATTTTTTAAAAGCTCAAATTATGATAATTAGAATTAATGATGATTTTTTAAAGAATGTAACTTATGATCCTAGGATTAAAAGAGATATTCTATAAGTATGGTTATAAATTATATATTATGTGAAAATTTTTTAGAATTTAGATAATGTGATGATTTTTCAATGACATAACTTTGATCCATAGACTATAGTGGTGAGTATAAGTAAATGATTCTATAAATTTTGAAGTTGTTAAAGTTTCAATGAATTTTGAGGAATCAATAATTCAATGGATTTTTGGAGTAATTATTTTAGTTGATAATTATATATTGCTTTTGAGATTTTGTATTTAAGAGAAAGTCAAATTACTTTAACAAGGTGCGATTTTATAAGTCAAAGAGATTTTTTATACAATTTATGACAAGACATATTTTATGAGTTACATGATTATCAAAAAGAATGATTTTATCATTAGAGATTCTATGGGTTGAGAAAAGACTTTTGACCTTACGAGATTTTGAAGTTATTTGATAAGTGTTAAGTGAATCCTTAATCATGAATTAAGATTAGAATATGAATGTACATTGTTGGAATTAAAAGTATAAAATATTGGAGTTCAAATGAAATGATGTTTTAAAATTTGAAAGTAATTAATTTTCGGTTACAATGTTAGAGAATATCTTGATAGATTCAGTTGTGAAGATTATAATTGTAGTAAATAGTTATATATACGTAAAAAAAGATGTTTACTTGATTTGGTTCTACAAATTTATTAACAAGGTATTTAAGGTTTGATCACACGAGTTGGACATTTGTATAGTTAATTTGAAGTTTCCACTTGAAGTGTACATAATTTTCTTAATTGTCAAAGTGATTATTTTTTGTTATAGTTTATAATTGAAGTACAATATTGGATTCATTCGAATTTTATATTTATGGAAAACATTGCCTATTATGGTATAAGGCTATGTACTTAGGAAGAAATTAAATTTATGGATAAAAATTAAAGTTGTGATTATTTAAATGATTGAGTAAAGAAGTTGGTTTTGAATGAGTAGTCAATTTACAGAAAAATATATATTTTTTGGTTAAGAATAATTGCTTGAAATCTTACAAGTGCAAAAGATTGTTCATTTTATGATCAGGTCTTAATAATTAGTGATGATTTTGTGCACTTGGTGATGCTGAGCATGAACTTGATTTTAGAGAAAGTTAAGAAAACTTATTAATAATGTGATGTATTTAGTTATTGTTCATAACTATGCTTTTGATATGAATTCAAGTATTTAGAGTTTTTATTGTTTAAATTCTATAAGCGAATTTTTTTTTATGAATTATGATGCATAGGTGTTAACTTGGACTTAGAGTTGATAGCAATATATTTGGTCAAAAGAAAATTTGAGACATTATGATATTGGTGAAGATTGTGGAAAATCAATAGTTATACGATAATTGGTCTATTAAATTAGAAAGAATGACATTCGAAATTAGAGATAACTTGGGTAAACAATGATTTATGTTTGAATTTACATAGCATAAATTTATGGATATGATTTATTGCATCGATTTTATTTATTTTATAACGGTTAATTGATAGAAAATTTCATATTGTCAGTGAAGAAAAAAAGAAAATGAAAGTACTATGTGATATCTTTTTACTAACTAAATGATTTGTTGATATTATTATTCAACTTTAAGGTTGTATATGGTTATGAATACCCGACGTAAAATAAATTACATGAAATTTTATGAACATACATTTTTCTTATCATGAAATAATGTTATGAAAGTTAATTTGTTATTTTAGAGTTTTACTAGAAAGAAATATCAGAGTATGCAGTGAAAGCTTGATTTGGTTTAAGTTATTATTATTATTAGTCAAGAAAGTAATGAATCTTTAATAAATAAAGATTAATGGATTTTGGGTATTAATATTTTAGGTAAGAATATTTTGTGTTTCTTCTAGTTTTGGAGGTTTTATCGATGGTAGACATTCTTCTAAACAATGCTTAAGTCATGACTTGAAGCGAAACTTTTTATAACAATTGTCATAAGACAAACATTTAATGATTCATGTTGAGGTTTTGTATGGAAGTATATCTAAATCTCAATCTTATTGAGATAAGAATAAGTAAAAAGAAACTTTTATTTCTTGAATTTATGGATCAAATGGCTAATAAATTTTAGTTCATTAAGGAATAGTTTACAGGTAGAGTTTAAGCTTCACGAGGATGGCACATTACACTTCGAGAATAAGTTGTGTGTACCAAATGATTTTGAATTGAAACGAGAGATCTTGGAAGAAGCACATAGGACTCAATTCACTATACATCATAGAGGCACTAAGATGTATAAGATTTTGAAAGAAAGTTTTTGATGGAATAGCATAAAAAGTGAAATAGCTCAGTTTGTGTCCCAATGTCTAGTGTGTCAGCAAGTTAAGGTTGAACACCAAAGATCATCAAGGTTGTTGCAACCTTTGAAGAAATCGATATAGAAGTGGGAGCACATATTTATGGATTTCGTGATGGGATTGCCTAAGTCATCGAAAGAGAATAATGTAGTGTGGGTAGTTGTTGATAGACTCACTAAATCGGCTTATTTTCTACTTATCAAGTCGATTGCTCTACTTGATAAACTAGCATAATTGTACATGGATGAAATTGTCCTATTGTATGGAGTTTTGGTAAGTATTTTGTTAGATAGAGATTCTAGATTTATCCTTAAATTTTATGTAAGCTTGTAGTGAGCTATAAAGACAAATTTGAAATTGAGTATAGCCTTTCACCCTTAGATGGATGGGCAAACAGAGAGAACAAATCAGATTCTAGAAGATATGTTTTAAGCATGTGTGATTGATCTAAAAGATAGTTGGGACGATTACTTACCTTTAATAGAGTTTACTTATAATAACAACTACCAATCCAACATTGGGGTGGCTCTTTTTGAAGCCTTGTATAGTAGGTAATATAGATCCCTTTTATGTTGAAATGATGTTGGAGAAAGAAAATTGTTGGAGCTAAAAATCATGCAACTGATTATAGAAAAGACCATGGTGGTTAAAGAGAGACTTAAAGCAATACAAGATTGTCAAAAGAGTTGGGCAGGCAAAAAGAGAAAGGAGTTGGAGTTTCAATAAAAGGATTATATTTTTTTAAAGATGTCACCCAAAAAAGATGTTATGCAATTTGAGAAGCAAGGAAAGTTAAGCCTACGTTATATAAGATTGTTTGAAATTCTCAATAATGTGAGAGAAATTGCATATAGGATAGCCTTGCCATCTCAACTATCTAGTGTGCACAATTTGTTTCATGTGTCCATTTTAAAAAAATGTCTCTAACCTGAGCATGTGGTATAGTATAAATCCTTAAAAATTTAAGAGGATTTAACATACTTGAGATATCATATCTGAATAGTTAATCAAAAAAAGCAGGTCTTGAGGCCAAGGCTATGCCAATGATCAATTTCATTAATTCAGTTGTAAAACCCAAATAACCGACTTAATTGACCTAGTCTATTATAAAAACTAAACCTATCGATGTATGTAAAGAAAATTGAAAAAATCAAACCGAATTAAAGTGATCAATTTCGATCAATTTTCTTGGGTTAGTTGGTTCTAGTTTTTGTTTCCTATATTAAACCTTAAATGTAATTTATGCAAGGATAGTTAAGTACTCAAATACTCAACACATAAACCAATAAATTCAAACATTGTTAATAATACTCAAATAAAAATACAAATACAATATAACATAAATACAAATTTAAATAACACTAACAATCCATAATTTATCTAATATTAGCTATCTATAACAATCCATAAACACAAACTTGAACACACACTTAATTTATCTAGCACTAGTAGTCCATAACAATCCATAACATTCTAGAAACACAAACTAACAGTCTAAAAACCATGATAATAGTCCATAACAAGCCACTGCCAATCATTAAGCAAGCCTAAAAAAAAACAACCAAAGTAAAAAATAAGAATATTCAAGAACGCCCACTGCCAGTGAGATTACTCAACATTAATCATAAGATAGTAAGCTTTTTCAACAACAATATTTAGCAAAAACACAAATAAAAAATAACAAAAGTTTATTCATATTATCTAAAATTATCAATACACTTTACTAATCAATTACGGGATCCAATGCAATTTTAGATAAATCTAAACATACATAAAAAAGTGAGCTATAAAAATTTAAAGAAATAAGAATTGAAAAAAAATAATGGTAAAAATAAAATAATTACCCAAATCAATCTTGTCAAGTTGTTCCACTTTATCCTCTATGGCATTTGGATCAAAATTTGAAGATTCACGTAACCAATCTTAAGCACATATAAGAGCTTGCACATGTTTAGGAATTAAAGATCTCCTATATGCATCAAGCACATGGCCATTAGTGTTAAAAGTGGATTCAGAAGCAACTGTGGATATGAGAACCACCAACACATCACAAGTTAGATAGGAAAGGATAAGAAACCTAAGTTTCCACCAAAGAAGAACATCAAAGTCCACCCCTTTTCTTAATAGCATCAGGCTCCTTATTCAAATACTTGTCCAACTTGATTTATTCTTTTCTTTACCATTTGCTTTATAAACCTCTTAAACTTAACCATAACAGTTTGTGAGTCACATAGATTATCAGTTCCAAGTTCATGATAGATTCTATAACTTGACTCATATGACTACTTTCACCAACTTGTTTAGATTGAAGTTGTGACATATTTTTGTATTCATCAAATAACTTACCAATTCCTTCTTTCACTTTTTTCATCTTCACTAAAGTTTGATCATAAAAATATATTTTCATAAAATAAAACTCCACAAAAATAAGTTTTTTCCTAGATCAAGAATAAAAGCAATATAAAGTAACATATTCATTTTTTTCATATTCTCCTAATACTTGTTGTACTTATCCTTTATTCTTTTAGCTATTGCACTCAACTCAACATCAACATTCAATTGCTAATCTTGCATAATACTATAAACACCATGAATATCTTCAAGAAAATTATTAGGAGTGACATACAAAAAACCTAAAATTCTAACTGTAAGGTTGTAAAATTTTTGTAATAAAAGGCATAATCTTCTAATACTTGCCTAATCATTTTGATTGGGCACCCTATCTCTCAACACAAGCTCACTTCTATAGTAAGGATCAACATCATGAAAAGCCTCAAAAGCCCTTTCAAACTTTTGAGCTTGTTCCAACATCAAGTGAGTGAATTTCACCTAGTGCAAACATCCAAGCACAACAAGCTCTTACTTTGAATGTGTTCATTAGCAATACACTTTTCAAACTTGACCAACTTAGAGGGTGATTGTCTTACATATCTAACAGTCTCTCTAACACGAGCAACTGAATCACTTATTTTCTTTAATCCAGCACTTACAATAAGGTTAACAATATGAGCAATGTATCTTAAATGAAGATATTTGCCTCATACAATACTAGTTATTGCATTGTTAAATTTTTTTCTCAAGTATGAGATTACAACATAATTAGAACTAGCATTTTAAACTGTAATAGCAAAAACTTTATCAATCCCTCAATCACGCAAGCATTTTTCAATTGTCCTACCAATAGCTTTGCTTTATGACTGAAAATGAGACCAAAGTTTAATATCCTTTTGTTAAGTTTTCAATTATTGTCAATAAAGTGAACTGTAAAACACATATAATTGACACTGTGTAATAAGATCCATGTGTCAGTAGTAAGAGATACTATTGTAAAAGACAACTTCAAGAATTATTTTAAGAAAGCTTTTTCATCCACATAAATTTGATAACAATCCATAGCAACAGTCCATCATGATGGTACATGAAATCTAGGACATGCAATAGCCATACAACGCCTAAATCCTTTCACTTCCACAAATCTAAAATGTAACTTATCTATAATTATAATCTCAACCACATATCTCCTAATAGCATCTTAATCAAACTTTCAAGTACCTAAAGACCTATCTCTTTTTGAGCTAAAAACTAGTTGTTGGAAAATATCACCATTACCATGAAAAATTTCATATAAGAACCCATATGATTTTTAATGCAGATATCCCATTTTTTTAGGGTAAGCATAAAATTCTTTATCATAATAATTGCATCCGGCTTTAAATTCACCTTTGTCATTAGTAAATTTGGTGAAGTGGTCTCATACTTCTGACCATGTGTCTGGTTGTTTCCTTTTTTATTTAGCAGTCACAACTTTACTTTTTTGTTTCATATGTGTCTACTTGAGAGATTGATTGAGCATCTTTTTGTGTAAGATTTTGATCAGTCATTTCATTTGATATCTTCAAGAAAAAAAAGTTAAGCTATATATAAACATAAGGAAATGAATAGCATTTCTAGGACATGTGAAGCAAAACCAAATGAACATAAAAAATACAAAGAAGTGGGAGTGATTACAGTTGCAATAGATGAGAGAATTTGCAAAGGAAAACTATAGCTATTAACGTGCCCTAAAAACGTGAGAAACAATTTTTACAATTGAATTTCATTCCAATCATGCTTGGAGTATGCAAAAAGTTTTCAAGCAAAATGACATTCCATATATTTTACAAGTAGCTCTTAAGAAAATATGTTAACTTGAAAATCTCAATGGATTTAGACAAATCAAACATGTTACCTGAAAGTTTTCTAGATTTTAACAAATCAAACAACTTTTCCAAAAATTTCTAGTAGTTGCTTCATAATGGGAAAATCTTTGTTAAGTAAACTTAAAATTGTGAATATGATAAGTAAACACTCCATCTTCATTCCTTCCTTAATTGTCAGCAAAACCATATGAAGTCTACCTAGTTACCAATTTGAGCCCAATATAAAATACATTCCCTCTTGCAAATGGATAGAAACTAACTAGTAAATTTTCATGGATATATTGAAAGACTAATTCTAACCAAACCAAAATTTCAATCTAAATTGCACAGGCCAAATCCAAATAAGTTAACTAATGGAAAAAGCCTTCCACTATTTTAGTGAATAAAGGTAAATTATTAAGCTTCACAAATGAAGTAATAATATTCATATTACAAGTTAATATAGATAACAGTGTAAGCTTATTTGAAACCATAGCTATATGGCAAAAAATTTCCAAAAAAATAAATTTATAATCCTTATTGTGTAGCTAAAATTATTGAACCATTAAATGTAAGAAAGATGCCGTGCAACTAATGAAATTACATAAAAATCAAACCAATTAATCCATACTAAGGCCAGATTGTGCCAGATTCTTTCTTAACTACCCAAACCTCATCAGTCAACTTAGGATATCAAAGCAAAACATTTCTTATTCAATATAAGTCATGCAATTTCAAAATATGGGAACTAGTAATATTTTTCTACTATTAGAGAATAATGTGAAAGCTTCTGGTTCTAGAGAGGAGAGTGTAAGGATTGATTAAACGTAGGTTCTAGTGATATAGTTGCACATCATACTTTATTAGAATAAAAAGTTGTAATTAAGAGAATAATAATAGCATAAACAAGTTTTGGAAGACTTTTAACTTACACCATTTATGTTAAAATAATAACTTGAAGAGAATTTATGGTCAAGAACTCAAAAATATCTCCACATTGCCAATTGGTAATTTCAAGTTTGATTTATGAGATCTCCTCTAGATCTTCCAAGCAGAGCCTATTTGAACCCCTGCCTAATTTAGATTTGTTAGTTCATGTAAGCCTAGTTCTAATTGGTTAGGATTATTGGGTAGGTTGACAAGGCAGGCTAATTAATCTCAAAGCAGATTGAATATTTACGAGCTTAGGAAATAACTTTAAGGGAATGGTTAACTTTTTGGTTGGTAAATGATTCTCTAAGCTTGGAATCTTAGACAAGTTGGTAGATTTAGCATAATTTATTCCATTAAATTATAAGTGCACAATACCATTGTTTGTTCCCAAATGTTACAATTAAAAAAATATGTATAATGAAAATTTCAATAAATTTGATATAACAAGCTATAGCCACCATGTATCTGAATGGAATAAACTAAAATTGAAGGGAAATTTTCCAAAGATGATAATGCACTTTGTAATTTTATATTAGTACTGACAGAAGCACTTCTTCAACAAAGATATTTGAATAAGACAAAAACAACTTTGCAAATGCCTCAAATCTTTTTTTCCAAAACAACCAAATGATTATATATGCCAATAAATTCCACATTATCTCTCAAGTACAAACCATTAGATAGGAAATGCATAAGCAATTTCACGATTCCAATTTTGATAAATTCAAAAGTGGAAACAGACTCTTTACCATTAAGCTTCAGCATAATTTGATTTAAAATACTATAGAACTTCTTATCATGTTGAGCAAAAGTTTCAAATTCTGTAAGAGGGATGTTTATCAAATCTAACAAATAAAAATCAAACACTCTAAACAAGAAGACCAATATTTCAGTAGCTAGAAGAAACCAAAAACAAAAAATGATCTTTTTACTAACCTCTAAGAATCTAACTTCTTACTTTAAACTTTTTGAGTTCACCTTGTATCCTATGCTAGTGAAAAGAGCTAAAGTTTAGAGAGACTATAACAGGAATCAAAAAAGAAAGAGGCAAAATCATGGAAGCACAGAGTAATGCAGCAAGCAATAGTAAATACATGACAGATCAGAATGTTAAGAGTGAAATAAAAGTGGGTTATGAGAGACAAAAAGGGAAGGGAAAAGATGTGCAGTAAATTAAAGTGTTGACTATTGAGATTGGTGTACAGTAAGCTAGTAGTCGACAAATCAAGGAAGCGAAACCATGAAATCTAAGGGAGAAGAGAAAATAAGAAAATGTGGATAGTGTAAATGAGTGGCTAGGGTTCAGCAACCAAAAGAAAAATTTTAAAAATGGGTGATTATAAAATTTTATTTAATTATTTTTCTTATATTAAATTGGGTATTTCGGTTTATTCAGTTTCAAATTTTAAACCTGAAAATTGACCTCTTTAACCATTTAACCCAAAAGCATAACTGAAATATCTACATAACCTAAATTAACTGACTCGATTTACCTAAAAAATTTAGTTCGATTTTATCAGTTTTAATCGATGTTTGCTCTTCCTTACTTTAGGCTCAGAACTATTCCCTTTGTAAAAGTTTAATAGAGTAATCATACACCAAGAGAAGTAACTTGGAAAATGGAAGATGATATAAAGAAATGAGATCCTCAATTATTCGAAAATAAAGGTACATTAAGTTTTGAGGATGAAACTTTTTATAAGTTAGGGAGAATGCAATACATATAAAAACAAAAAAAAAAGAATATTTTAAGTATTTTACAACTGAAGAAAGTTTTTAATAAAAGTTAGAAAGGTAAAGGATTTATCAATAAATAACCTAACTTTTAATAAGGTTAACTTATACTACTATTTTTGGTTGACAATTGATCCAAAGAAAATAAAAGCTTATTTCTCATTTCTTTCTTATACAAAATAGACAAGTAGAAGGATTTTAATTGAAGGGCAAGAATAAAATCTACGATGAGAGTTATCTTTCAAAGGTGAGTAAATAATTTCCTTCAACGTTGGAGAAATAATGCTGATTGTTAAGTCTTGAGGTTTAACTTATAATCGAAAAACCTTAAAATTTTAAGAAATCCATTATCTCTCTTCAAATTGGTTTCGGCAAATAATTTAAACTTTAATTAGGGTCTAATAAAGTGTTGAAAAAGTTTAGTAATATGATTTTATTGCTGTAAAAATAGGAAACAAAAATTTGATGGGGTTAGAAAGGAAATTTTCTATTTTGTATAAACCTTGATCTTTGTAGTGGTAGATTAAGATAATATTTTGTATTAATGGATAAAATATTGCTATGATTATTGTATATCATTGGAAAGCTTGACAAATTTTCTTTCCAATGAAATAAACAGGAGTCAATTCTGAGTTTTTTATGAAGAGTAGTTTAATTTTCACTTAAGGATATGCTGGCTACTTAGTAGCATTAGTAGAGAGGAATTACAAAATTTCTCTTAATTTTTATACAAAGACTTACATATTAGGCCATATATGTTTGGAAAGCTTATTGAATCTACTTTCCAATGAAATAAGCGGAATTGCATTTGGAGTTTTCTATTAATAAAAGTGTAATTTTTATTAGAAGGTATACATGTTACCTAATAGTAGCATATGACATGGATTGCAAAAATTTTTACAATTAATCTACAAGAATCACAAGATGGGCCATATATGGTTAGTAAACTTATCAAGTCTAGTTTTAAACATATTAAAAATGTCTTAATTCTGAGTTGGATATCTTAAGATATAGCTATTTTAGTGAAAAGAGCTCAGGTTGTTAATATTAATTAATTGAGTTAACCATTGTATAACTTAGTTGGTTTTAATATAAATGATCTCAAAAAGGGTTGATTAATTTTTAATATGTTGAAATGATCTTGAATAGGTCGTTAATTGTTGTAAGGGAAAAACTAAGTAGTGAAATCAAAAGAAGGTAAGTAGAATCTCATTCACTTTACTTGTTTTGAACCTATGTATATATGTATATTTTTAAATGAGTAAATGTTTTATTTCTTTATTTCTTTATTTTCGATATATGAAAATAGGATCAAGCATATGATTATTTTGTGTTTTTGCTATATAAATGATGGATCATGCATATGAATGAAATGAGAAAATGATTTACGTTTAAGGAACGATTTTATGATAGTTACATTTTTATATCCTTGGAAGTGGGATCATCAACACCAGAACTAGTTCTACAGTCTTAGCTAATGGTTATAGTAGTTAGCATAGCCATGATAATATGGTCATGCTAATAGGTTATAGTAGTTAACATTAAGCTTTATTAACGGGTTATAATAGTTAGCAATGATCATGATGATGAAATTGTCGATACGACCAATGTCACTGGTTATAGTAGTGACCTTAGCTAACGATGAGCTAATGATTTATGATGATTTGTGATGATTTTAAAGATTGATCCATGATTTGTATATGAAGATGATTTACGATGAGTTTTAATGAGTGATCTATGATTTGGTTTGATTATAATATTTGAATGGTAGCATATTTTGCAATGATTTATGAATTGACATGTTTTGACATTGATTTATGAATTTGTGAAATGTTTCACAGAAAAATAATTTTTGAAATATTTTGACATTATGATTTGACGAATATTTTGAATGATCTATATGATATGTATGTAAATGACGCTTGATTTGATAAGGTGTGTGAAACTATACTTGCTGAGTTATGGTTTGCTTATTTTCTTTTTACTTTTTCTTTACAGATAACTAAGTGATAAGTTTGCTTAGTTATGTGAGAAGCTAGAAGGTCAGATTATAAAGATTACTTGGACATTAGAGACATTATTGGCTAATAAGCTCTTACGAAATGGTTTAGTATCTTTATTAGTTTGTATTTGAGAATATGAAAATTTCTTATTAGTTGAATTAAAGTTATAGATTTTCTTGAACATATTATTTTATTAAAAAATTTTAGAATGATTAAAAAAAAAAGCTTCATATTATTTTAAAATTTTACTTCAAAATAATGTGATCATGTTATGTCTTGATCTCGGGATGGGATAGAACATTTTACAGTAAGGAACCAAAACACAGGACCTTAGCACAGCGAAAGGGCATATAGCTACAATCCCAAACGAGACTCACCAACCTCATGAGTAATAATTCCGACAATCTAGGACTTCACACAAAATCTTCTATAGTTTGGATTCATTTTTGTTACGTTGGATACATGTCTAGTACATTGAGTTTTAGCCTTACCTTTAATTAAAACATAAAATGGTGACAATAATTAAAAAAAAGGCTAAAATAATAAATAAATCTTTAAACTTTATCACTTTATGTAGATAAGTCTTTGTATCTTTATTACTTTCAAATAAGTTCTTAACTTTTAATTAGCAATCAAATAAACACTTAACATTTATTTTGTATTCAAATAAACCCTTAATATTTATTTTATACCTAAATAAACTCTTAACATAAATCAAACTTTCCTTTGAAATAAAAACTTATTTGGATAAAATAAAAGAATAAGAACTCATTTAAGTAGAATAGAAGTATAGAAACTTATTTAACAAAAGCAGAATAATTCAAAGGCTTTTTTAATATTTTAGCCAAAAAAAAAAGAAACCAGCTTCAATGTCAGCTGCAGTATACTCTTCAGATTGCCAGAAATCAAGAAGAAAGACGATCAGTTTGAAGATTTTATTATTTTCGTAAAAGGATTGTGGGCTATTCCATTAAAATTTCACGGGACTGCATACCATAAGCATTTCAGGCACGAGGCAGAATATCGAGGCTTCTCTCCTAACTAATAAAAGAAAGGAAGAAGGAAATAGAAGAGGGGAGCCAAGGCTCTTTAGATGACAATGAAGTCTGCTCCAGCTGCTTAATTATGCTGAGAGATGAAAATGGTGATCCTTTACTAGAGGAGGAAATTATCGATAATGTGATCTCTGTGATGATTGCTAGCCATGACATAGCATCTATATTCCTCAGCCATTTTATAACACAACTTGCAAGGGATAGAGAGGTTTCGAATAAGGTGCTTCAGGTTAGTGGGAAATTAAGGTTTTCTTTTTACTGTTTGTCTGATTAAACATTGATTATTGCTAAAATGTTTCTTCAAAAAGGTTTTATATCAGTTGCTTCTGGTACACATATCAACATGAACATTTTTGAAGATCGAGATAAGTTTGATCTAAACACCTACATCCCAAGAATTTGTCTTGGAGCATATTTTATCTGAATTTAAGGATGTTTCTTTCCTTATTAAGGCCAAAAAGGAAAGAGGACTATTGTTAATCCATCATTTTTAGTGACTGCTAAATATTGGTGGTAAGAAATCATTGCTTATAAGTCTTTCATTTCTGTGTAATGAATATACTTATATTCCAATGACTTCTCCTCACTGCTGTATAGACATAGTCATGTATATAAGTTTTCAAGCTAAAACCAGTCTGATAGCATCATAAATACTTTTAATTTCTGTGAATAGTGAGTATGTATGGTATTATGATTGGTTCATTGTTCCTCTTTTTGTAGTTTTCTGAAGACCATTGCTTCTGCAACCTGGCTGCTTCTTTTGTCTACGTGCTTATCGCTTAAGAGGCTATGAACACTCTCCACTGGAAAATGCAACAGGAAAGAGGAAGAATTTGGCAATGTCGGAGTGATTGCCTTCTATTGAGTAATTGATATATGTTCTTATAACCAGTCCACTTCTTCAAGAAATAATAAAAATTTATAGCCACTTAAGCAAGAACCATATTGATAAAGGATGATGAATTACGCTAGAAGGCATTGTTTCAATAAGTATCATTTCTTATAAATTAATTGCTTTGTCTTTTTTACGCTATTGGGGAAGACAGCTAATTACTTCCATTGTCAATGCCGTCCAGGACAGTAGAAAATAGACAAGAATGACATAAATTTTAGAATATTATGACCGAAAGCTTGGGGCCTTGAGACGGTCAAACAAGTAAACGTGACCTGATGACTTGGTAGCCTATCCTGAATCAGCTAATCACGTTTTGCCGTCAAAACCAAGTAAACTACTTTTCCAGGAAAAAAAACTTAAAACTAAATAAAAACAAATATTCTAATAACCTTACTTCACTTGTGGACAATATTTTTCAACCTAAAACACGCTTTGATAACTGATGTCAGAATATATTTATTTTCTTCGGATGAAGACATTCATGCAGTACTGTTTCCCAAGCCTAGCTGAACTCAAGTTTTGTTTCTATAAATTGTTATGGTTGGTCTGTAACTACATCCTACTCACGCAAGAATGGATTACCTGACTGGCCTTTCAGAGCCCTCTTCTGATTTAAAGCTACAATTCATATCCATAATTTTGGCAACTCTAGTTGCTGTTCTTGTGTGCTTCAAATTCATAGTCTCACCACTTCTAGGCAAGAAATTTCCACCAGGTTCATTCGGATTTCCACTTATTGGAGAGTCTATCAGCTTTGTCAGGGCACAAAAACAAGACAGGACTCCTGAATGGATTCTGAGCCGGATCAAGAAGTATGGACCAGTATTCAAGACATCGATCTTAGGTTCAAAGATGGTGGTTCTGACCGGCCAAGCGGGAAATCGTTTTGTATTCAGTGGCGGTGACAATGGTATTTCATGCAATCAACCAACTTCAGTGGTCAGGGTTCTAGGGAAGAACAGCCTCTTCGAGATGTCAGGGTCCCGCCACAAGCTTATTAGGGGTGCAATAACCAACTTTCTAAAACCAGAAAGCATCCAGCGGTTTGTTACCAAAATGGATTCACTGGTCCAGCAACAATTATTCAAGGTAGGAGAATTCAAGTAGATCCTGCTCTGACACCGAGTGTTTATCTGTTTATTCCCATTAATTGATTGAACAAAGTTCGGATTAGTTTTTCTATTTACTTTCAAGGAAAGTTCAAGTAACCTACTCTGTGATTTTCTGTTTTTGTTCCTATTGCTTATAAACAGGAACTTCATGGAAAGGATTCAATAAAAATAGCTCCACTAATGAAGAAGATAACATTCAATGTTACATGCAGCATATTTTTTGGATTAGCTGACGGCAAGGAGAAAGACGAACTTTTGACAGATTTTTCACTCACTGTCAAAGGAGTATGGGCAATTCCATTGGATTTTCCGGGGACTGTATTTCGTAGAGCAATGCAGGCTAGGCGCAGGGTCTGTAAGCTGCTTTCAAATCTAATAATGATCAGAAAAAAACAAGACGAGGAAGGAACTACGGATCCTGCTGATGATAACATTATATCTAGCCTCCTTGCCCTGAGGTGTGAAAATGGACAGCCTTTACTAGAGGAAGAAATTCTTGATATTTTCCTTTCCTTGATAATGGCTAGCCATGATACAACTGCAATTCTTTTGACCCTCTTCATAAGACACCTTTCCAGGGATGCAGAGGTATCAAGCAAGGTGCTTGAAGGTATAGACAAATTTCCCGTTAATTTTTTTGAATTTGGATCTTCTGATATATATATATATATATGTATGTATGTATGTATGTATGTATGTATACGATTTGCCTGTCACAAGTAGCTTGATCTGTCTTGAACCTGTCATTTTATCATAGAACAAAATGAAGTCGTCAAGGCCATGAAAAGAAATGACGGAAAGCTCACCTGGAGTGAAATACAGATGATGAGATATACATGGAGAGCAGCTCAAGAACTAATGAGGGTCAATCCCCCAATGCTTGGCAGTTTCCGGCTAGTAACCAAAGACATTACCTTTGATGGCTATGACATTCCCAAAGGATGGCAGGTATAGTCACATTAGTTCAAAGTAATTTTTGTTGACTTGAAAATTAAGAAAAGTGTTTTCGTTGGTTGCAAATTTTTTATGTACGAAGTCCTAACTTATAATTTGTACAGATATTTTGGGTGGCTCCAGGCACTCACATGGACAGCAACATATTTGAAGATCCTAAGAAGTTTGATCCATCAAGATTTGAAAACTCATCGAAAGCATTCCCTCCATACACCTATGTACCTTTTGGAGCAGGGCCTCGAGTTTGTGCAGGAGTAGAATTTGCTAGAGTTGAAGCATTGCTGATAATCCATCATTTTGTAACAAAGTATAGTTGGACAGAATTGATCCGAATGAGCCTATCACCCGAGAACCAATGCCATACCCTGCCATGGGACTTCCAGTCAAGCTTTATCCAAAAAACTGATATGTATAAATCCAAAATTTATAAATTTTAATGGGGCCTGGGGTTTCAGAATGAAAAAATAAAATCACGAGACACTTTGGTTTGATAATTAATTCTTTGAATAAAATATTTTAATGAAATGCGACTGTTTGATCTTAACTCTCTCTTTCCTTCTATTTGATATAGTTTGATCATAACTCTCTCTTTTCTTCTATTTGGTGCTAAGCTTAAGTTTGATTGTTTTGCAGAAAATAACTCTTTATTTTCAAAAGTTATTTTTGAATTTTTTTTATGTTTGTTTGACATAAAATTGATTGATCAACGAAAAATAAAATTATTTTTCTAAATTATCAAGCTCGTGAGTCTCGCTCAATTTAAGTCAAACCTTAAGCATATTTTTTAAGTTCAGATTTAATTTAACTTGACCCAAAATATTATTTTATTAATAAAAAATATTTTATTTAATTTTAATTAAAAATTAATATTAAAACTATTTTAATATTTTAATTTAAATATTTTTATAGTTTTAATCAAGTTGAACTTTGGATATAAATGTTTAAATTTGAACTGACCAAAAATAATATTATATTAATAAAAAGTAATTTTATTTTATTTTAATTAAAAAATTAATATACTAAAATATTAATATTAATGATTAAAGTTTTCTAATATTTTAATTTTAAATATTTGAATTTTGTATATTTTTAAAAATAAATATTTTTAATATTTCAATAATAAATAGTATTATATTATTATTTAAAAAATAAAAAACAAATATTTATATAGTAAATATTTTATTATTTTAATAATTAATATTGTTCAAAATAATAATATTGTTTTAATAATATAACTATTTTTAATCATTTTTTAATATTTTTTAATTTAAAATATATTATTTTTATTTTTATGGACAAATGTATTTATATTACTATTTTATTAATAAATATAAATAAACAATACACTTTTATAATTTAATAATAATTATTTTCAATATAAAATATTACTTCAATAGTAAATATTTTTAAAATTTAAATAATAAATAATATTAAAATATTATTACATTAATGGAAATAATATTTCAAGAAAAGTATACTATTTTAAATATTTTAAATTATTAAATAAATATTAATAATTTAATATTAAATATTATTATTAAAATACATAATAATTTTAATAAATAATTTCAAATATTTAATAATTATGTTAATATTATTTTTATGGAAACCACTTTTTTGTTTAGGCTTAATGTGGTTATTGTAGGTTTGTTATGTCTAAGAACAATATTAATTATTTTGTACACTTTAAAACTATTTTATTTAGATAAAATCTTACAATTTATATTATTATAATAGTTTGTAACTTTTGTAAGACTATTTTTTATAAAAATAATATATAAACTATTTTATTATATTCTAAGTTTATAGGATCTTGTTATAATGATTTTATTGTGTTGTATTTTTTAATTATTAATTGTTATTTTTATATTTATGACATTTATTATTATTATTATTATTATTATTATTATAGATAAGTATAAAAATATTATTTAAACAGCATTGTGAAGAACATTATTTTGATAAAAATATTGATTTTCAAAAAAATGTTTAAACACCAAAAAATATTTTTTTACAAAATTATTCAAACAATAAAAAATATCAATTTTTCAAAAAAAAAAAAATCAGTTTTTGAAAATTATTTTAAAAATTATTTTAAGAAATGGAACTTTAACTGCAAGATATTAGGAGCCTAACATGATCACATGCATGTCACATGTGAAATAAAAAAATTAAACAAATTTTAATGCAATCTCTGATTAGTTAAGAATATTAATAAAAATTATTCTTCTTCTAAATTGTTCTGGCAAATGGATGAGGGATGGACAAAGGAAAGGATTGGGCCAGCGAGATATGAAGGTTCCGGCGGCACATATAGACCAGCGACCGACCGACCGACCGGCCCCTCCCCTCTCTCCCACCACCTCCCCCACTTTGCCGAACTTCTCGCACAGATATGGGCAAGGTGAAAAGAAATTTAAAAATGAGGTTGCGATAGTAGCTAAGCTTCAGTTTCGAAATTTTGTGACACTACTGGGATTGTGCTTATTTACTAATTTGTGTCCACAGAAACAGGTTCAGGATTTATATTAAATAGGGACAATTAATATAAATAATATTAAATATATAAATACATAAATATAAATTAACTCGAATGTATAAAAAATTATTTTGTTTATACATAAAGATAACAAATTATAATTATTTTTTATGAGTTTCGTACTGTGAAAATAAAATTTTCAAATATTATCTCTTTTATTGAGATGATAATTTAAAATATTTTTTCATAATTTTAGATTTAATTAAAATTATCTAAATCTAATTAAATATTAACTTATTTTGTAAAATATTGTGTGTTTTATTATTGATTTCGAATGATTTCTTTAAAATTAATTTTTTTTAATAAGATATTTTTTTTAAATCTAATTAAATTAGATAATTTAGTTTATATAATTTCTAGGAAATAAGAAGATAATGTTGTAGTTTGTATTAGATATTGAAATTTAATGATGCAAACAAAATCGTTTTTTATTATGTATTTTGAATTTTAATTAAATAATATAATTTTATATATAAAAATTAATTTCATAAAAATTAAATTATTTCATTGATCAACTTAAAAAAGTACAACATTTTTCGATCTTAATTCACTTATGATATAAATATAAATATAAATAAATTACAAATTAAGCACCAAATCAAATATTTTTCCAATATCAAAAAATTATATAGTAAACAAATATTCAATCACATAAACAAAAGATAATAAATACAAAGAAAAAAATCCAAAAGAAAAGTAATTACTTACTTAAATATATTGATGGAAGAAAAAAAATGTTCACTCTTTAATTTGTTTTTTTAGTTTAGTGGCTTTTCTTTGTCTTCTTGTTATTTTTCTACTTCTATTTTTTATCTACTATAATTTTTATGAGTTTTGATCAAGAAAAAAATTATAAGTGAAGTAGAAAGAAAATCACTTTTTATTTTACTTTTATTATTTTTTAAATGAAATGTTAATCCTTGAATAAAAAATTATTTCTAAATGTTTATTTTATTTATATTTACTATAAGAGAATAGGTTTTTAGTGATTTTTTTTTTTTTTTACATTTAATGACTTTTATAAAAGCTGCTAAGTGATTTGCGACGTTTGCGAAGAACGCCACTAAGAGCGTCAACTATACCTACATCCAGGAAGATAGCGATATTTTAGGAAAAAACACCGTTAACTTAGTGACGTTTATTGCTAAAAACGTCACTAAATTTAGCGGTATTTTTGGACACAAATACCACTATCTTCTATAATTTAACGACATTTATCCATAGAAAATCGTTAAATTTAACGATTTTTTTGACACAAACGTCGTTAATTTCTGTAATTTAGCAATGTTTATCAACAACAATGTCACTAAATTTAATAACATTTTTCATAACAAATGCCGTTAAATTAAGAGATTTACTTTTTTATTTTTTAAATATTATTATTATAATTAAATAAAAAATATTAAAAGAAATAAATTTAAATTTAAATTCATAAATTGAATATTATAAATATTTAAACAATTAAATACATAATTTGTTCTAAAAACATGTAATACAATGTTTAATAAAATAACATTTAAATTGTTTCAATACTTTAACTAAAAATTTAAATATATGAAATTGATGATTATTTAGATAAAGGCAAAGTAGCTTCACCAAGCACACCGATCTTAATCAGAAGTCCACAATCCTGTAAATTCATATTCAATTTTCCTAATAATGCATTGAGATTGCTCTACATCTTAAGCTTCCCTTCATACTTTTTCTTTTGATATAAATTTGCCAGTTCAACTGCTTCCTTCAATGTCCTTTGACACAGCTCACAATTGCTCCTTACAAAGAGCATTTTTGGAAAAAAAAGGATGGCTCTATTAACTTATAAATAGAGTTAGCTGGTAATGGTATGACTTTTGAGCCATGGAAGAAACTTCCTTTTGAAGAGAAGATAGGTCATAAGAGTCTCTATCCAAAGCTGTGTATGTCAAGTGTTTTTAAATTCTCCAAGGTGAAACAACCCCACTAACGACATATATTTAAGAAAATTCAAAACAATAAATTCTAAAAGAACAATACCTCCAATTGCTTTAACTTTCCTTAAAATTCACAGCACTCTACCATTGACAGCCACCAAGTAGTCTCCACTATTGTTCTATGTAAGGCTAAGAGCACAAGAAAAGAATATTAAGAAAACATTTAAGTCCAATCAAAACGATCAATTTTTGAGATATGAAAGCCAAAGATGAAAGAAAGATGAAAATTTGAATAAAAAAAAAAGAAAAGAACAAAAATAAAAACCTTTTTTTTTTTTATCTTTTATCAGGGTCAACTTTTCTCAAATTGTACTGCTCACCCCTATACTTTTGTTAAATTGTGGGATTAGTCTGTTTACTTTAATGTGTGTTCAAATTGAATCCTTATACATCAATTAATTATCAAATTTAATATTTAACCTAAAATAACATATAAAAAAACATAAATTATTAATTTGATCGTGATTTTTTTCATATTTAGATCAATTTTTTTATATTTAAATTATTAATTGGACTTAATTTGACAAATTGTATTAATTTCAAATTAGATTATAAACCTAACATAAACTGAATTATATATTTTCTTTATCTTTCTTTTAATTATTTATTTTGATTTTGATTTTTTGATTTTTTGTTAATTGTTATTTTCAATATTTTTGAAATATAAAAAATAAAAACTTTAAAAATGACAGAAATATAAAAGTTAGACCAAGAAACCCATAATCAACAAACTTAGATACACAATCAACAATAAAAGCAATTGTAGACATTTCATTTTGTTCAAAAATTTTTTAGATATTAAATGGGTTTTGAATTTCATCTTGATATTGGATACTAAAATTGTTTTTAGATCAATTAGGCTTTAATTGTGAAATTAAATTTTAAGCCATGATTTAAAAGCCCAAAGTATTTATTTGTTATTTATTTTTATTGTTTAATTGGTGAAAGTCAATAAGTCAAAATCAAAAAAGCAAAAAAAAAAAGAAAAAAGAGAAAGAAAATCAAAAATTGAAAAGATAAGGAAAATATGAAAATTTTTTGGAAAGATTGATTTGGAAAAATTTTGAGAATTCAATAACAACCGACAAGATAACAAAAACAAAAGCAAAGACAACTAACAAAAACAATAAGAAATAATTTTTAAGGTAAAAAATTCATTTTTAGAGGTTTTTCAAGTTTAGAAGTTTTATGGCATTATGCTTAGTTTTGCTTTGAACAATAATACAAAATGGTGGTGTCAATGATATATTTTTAGGTGTTGACAATTTTTGGGATAAATTTTTTTTACGATTATTGAGTTTTTCAATCATTGGTTTCTAGAAATCTCATTGAAATATGAGTTCATTAAATGAGAGTCGTAGAGAGAAGTAAGAGAAAAATGAGGATAACAAAGAGGAGAAAAGAGAAAAATTAAAAAAATGAGTTTTTATTTTTATAACAAGTTGAAACGATACTATTTTAAAAGATGGGTTTGGTGCAACTTGTATGTTGACCCATGCATTAACTCTGTTACAACTCGACCTATTTGCCTTTAAAAGTTTTTTTTTGTTTTTTTTTACTTATTTTAGGTCAAATCTAGAATTCAATAATTAATTTATGTATATGGACCAAATTGGAACACACGTTAAGGTAAAAGAACTAATTTTACTATTTAACCAAAGTACATGGATGAGCTGTACAATTTGAGAAAAGTTAATGTGAAAAATGCTGATGTGACAAATTTTTTTGCCACATTATTCATTTTTACTATGTGGACTTGATACGTCAGCAAAGTCAACGACCACTTAAACGAAAATGTCATGTTAGACAAGTCAAAATACCATGTCATCGATTTTAATAAAAAAATTTAAGTTGTTAATAACTTGACAATTCATTGAAACATAGGGATTCAATTTAAACACATTAAGGAAGATGGACTAATACTATCATTTGACTAAAGTACAAAGATTTATTATACAATATGACCTAAAATTTTAATAAAAGCTAGCAAGGTCAGTCCAGTCATGATGACTTTCCCAAGCATTAGCTGATAGCCCAACCCATTGAGGATCTCCTGATTGGTCGAAATAAAATCCATTAAATCTCTTTTTTAAAATTTTTTTTCTTTTACAAACTATAAATATGTATACCCATTTTAGAAATTGTAAAAGAAAATGTTTTAGTAGAAAAAATTAGTTAGTTTTTTTTTTTTTGGGAAAAGTGGATAATTTTTAAAGAAAAGTAGGTGTAAAGTAGGTGTCTATTGAAAATATATTATATAAAAAATTAAAAGACATAAATATCTTATTATATTATTTGATATTATGATTTTATTTATTTTTTGTATTTTGTTTAACTTATAGTTAATGTCACTTGATTCGTAATATGATATGACATTACCAGAAAATAGGGCATTATCAACAAAATTTTTCATTCGTAAGAACTTAAATTCTGTTTGTAAAACATTTACCAAAATAAAATTCCATCAGCAATAAGCAAGTCAATAATTAGATTCCGTCGATAAATTTAAAATTACATCAGTAAATGTTCTATTGATAAAATCTTTCAGTAATTCATCAGTAATCAATTGGTAAGCCATTAGTAATTCATTGATAATTCATCACTAATCCATCGGTAATTCATCGATAATTGGTTTATAATCAGTCAATAAGGATTGATTTTCATTGATAAATTTATTGGTATTCCGTCGACATTCCATTGGTATTCTGTCGACATTTCATCAATAATGTTTGATTTTCGTTGCTAAAAACAAGAATTTTGTCATTGAAATCTATCGGTAAAATTCAAATTTCATCGATAACTTGATTAATTCCATCTATAATTATTAAAAATATTTAAATTAAAAATAAAACATGTACTTATTTTAAAACTCTATTATTTTTCTATTATTCATTATAAGATTAAATCCACATCATAAAGTTCATATCCACAAAAATTCTAGAGCAATCCAAATTACAAAGTTAAAATCCATAAAAATAGTAATGAAATCTATAAGATTCATAAAATCCATCATATAAGTCCTAAAAACATTGCATTGTGCTACTACATCTCTTGATCCAAAATCTACTTTGTCATCATTAGATCTAGAAGATTGTGTGGGCAAAAATTGTCTAGACCCAATTAATTGCATCATTTGATCCAAGAAAGACCTAATCTTAACCCTCGACTCAATCTTCAATTTGTCAATTTGTTATTGTATCTAAGGTTGATGAGACACAAATAATAGACCACAAACTGAGTGAGCTGTTGCTGTTACAGCGTGGGACTGATTTGAGTAAAGTAGCTTCTTAGATCTCTTTATAGATCCAAAGTCATATACATGAGTGTGCATAGCTTCAATCCTTCTAACAGCTTTAGTTCATGCCTACGGATAAAAATCTAGATGATTGAAAAAGTTTTCACCATATTCTTAAGATTTACTAAAAAAAAGAAAAAAAAAATTAGACAAGTCAATATTGAATTACTATAAAGAATTTCAATTTACTATCTAGTTCAACAAAGAATTTCCTATAAATTTTATACTTTGAATTACTATAAAAGTAGTTTATCAACAATTACAATGTACAATTAGAATCACAAAGTCACTGCATTACAATATACGCAAAACACTATCTACGCAATGCACATAATATACTATCTAGTTCAATAAAGAATTTCTTACAAATTTTAGGCTTTGAATTACTATAAATGTAGTTCATCAACAATCATAATACAAAACTAGAATCATAAAAAAAAAGAGTTGTCGCCTTTCACAAAGTCATTGCATTTCAATATGCACAAAACACTATCTAGTTTAATACTGAATTTACTATAATTTTTAGGCTTTGAATAGCTATAAATATACTTCATCAATAATCACAATATTCAACTAAAATTACAAAGCAATATACGCAATAGTTTTCACTTTTCACAAAGTCACTGCATCTCTATAAGTACAAAACACTTTCTAGTTTAATTTTGAATTTCCTATAATTTATAGGCTTTGAATTACTATAAAGGTAGTTCATCAACAATCACAATACATAATCAAAATCACAAAGCAAAATATGCAATAGTTTTAACCTTTCACAATGTCATTATATCACAATACACACAATAAACTATCTAGTTCAATAAAGAATATCCTACAAATTTTAGTCTTTCAATTACTATAAAAGTAGTTCATCAATAAGCCCAATACATAACAAGAAATAGAAAGTAAAATGCAAACAAAAAAGTAGTTCATCAATAAGCACAATATACAACAAGAATCACAAAATAAAATACGTAATAATTTTCACTTTTCACAAAGTCTTTACATCTCAAACCATATAAGACATTATCTATTTCAATAAAGCAAGGCAACAACTTGAAAGTATTTGCAAAGTTATTGGAAAGTCACATAACCAATAACTTTGGGCTTGTTGTCAACAAAATCATCACATCCTCCTAAATGTTTATGAGTGCGATTGAAAACTTTTGTAAATATGGGTTTTTATTGCATCTCAAGTGATTGTATATTTTAGAGACATATTCAATGAAATATGTAACAATGCAATTTATATAAAATTAAAATGTGATGATAAAAAAAATTGTGAAAAAACATCATACCATTATTTTTTTATAAATAAAAAATGTAATCGAACCACCAGTATGTTTCATAATACTTCTTTCTTTTTGTGTCTGAAGATTTTGTTGTGGTGAAGATGTTTTGTCATTTCGAAGTAGTTTATACATTTTCAATAAGAGCATCCCAAATAGGAGCTATGATCCACTTTCATTCCATCCCTTTGCAAGAATGATGTTATCATTTCCATGCTTTTTCATCACTAATTTTCTCTAGTCTGATAACAAGTCTTTCAATCGATTCTTGAAAATATTGTTCCATGCCCATTGAGCCCACCAACATTTTTTCTAACATAATACATAGGAATACAATAAATCATTGACATGAATATGAACTTTTCATTCAAATAAAATAAATATATACAAAAAATAAATATCCAATTACGACATTAACTTTATCAAACATTAAATTCTTCATTGGCGAAAGAACTTTACCTCATGTCAGCCAAGGATAAGTAAATTCCCTTTAATTATGTCTGAAATTGTTGAGCTAATTGATGATTACTCAAAACAACTACCAACATCCATTTATTATTAAGATTAGTTAAACTACACTAATTGTTTAAAAAATAAATAACAATAAGAAAAAAATTAGTAGTAAAGAGTATGTCATACCTATCTCTTAGCGAAGTAATCTATACCACTTGTCTACATCTGTAAGAGTTGATAAGCCTTTATTTGCCCCTTAGTCCTTTATCTTGTTATCTTCCCTTCTTCTTCTCCAAGTAGTGGTTTGTTGGTGAATGATGAATTGATGTCATGATCTGTCGATGGATCATCCATCATCGATGTTGAAGATGATCCGAATGGTGGATCATTTATTAATGGTGTTGAAGATGACCCATTGTGTGTATTAGTTCTCATCGACCCTACAGTATATCCATCTCAATAAATAGAGTTCTTTGCATGATGTCCCATTATAACTGTCATATAGAACAAAAACATCCCATAATTATTCCAAAAGTATAAAGAAAAAACAAACATATATAATATTATTTTATTATTACAACATTAGATGAAATGAGCAAAATATATAAAAATAAGCATATAAAACATTATAATTAAAATAGAACAAATTAAGTATTATATTTAACATTTCATACATTGACTACATAGAATAAACATTATATATAACATTAAAAGTCACACTAATTAAATACATTAATCATTGCTAGAATAAGCAAACTCATGTCTCTCATCATCCTCATTATCATCTTCTTCTTCTTTTTCTTCATCGTCATCATCATCATTGTCATCTTCATTTCCTTCTTTTTCGTTTTCTTTTTCTTATTATTATTATTCTTCTTCTTCTTTTTGAATCATTTGTAATAAATCTATTTCTTCATAATGACCAGTAACAAGAATTGTAGGATTATCAAATTCTAATGAAATAGTAACATTTCGAGGAATAAAAGCTTCAATTTCTTAGCACAAGTCTTCATTTAAATTAGTTGTTTATTCTTCATCTCCTTCAACATTACTTAGTTGATATGTACTCTTGCCTTTGTTTTAAAGACCGCATACCTATCATTTGGATCTCTTATTTTAGAAAGATAGTTTGTATAGGAAACTTGATGTACTTGCACAGCTAAGACAAATGATTTATTGCTAACAAGCATTAAATTGTGTTTAATTTCAACTAGACCATGATGGGATCTATCCTTACCCTTTTTTTTGTATCAAACCAATGACATTTGAAAAGTATAACACTATTCCTACTCCAAAGTACTCTAACTTAATCATATCTTCCAAGATACCATAAAAGTCACTTATAATCATTGTAACAACTTTTTTTCACACATACCCTATAATTCATTATCTTTTAAGTTTGGCCATAGTTAGTTATATGAAACTTAAAACCATTCACAAAATAACCTTTGAAACACCTAACCATGTGTTTGGGACCATGAGTTATCTTAACTAGACGATAATCAATTTTGTCATTTTGCTCTTCAAACTATGCAATCATTGTTTAAATTTATAAGAAAAAATATAATTTATATTCATATATGGTATTATGCTCTAAACTTACAAATTGTCTTAACCTTTGCAAAAATCTTGCATCACGTGCTTTCTTCAATTTCGTATCACTTATATTCACAAATTTTTTTTCATCTAGTCATCAAATATCCTATCATTGTCAATTACAAATTAAAAAATTTTTAGTATTACTAGCAACATACATTATAGAGTTGACATAGTACTTACTCAATGTAAGAATTTATCTCTTCACAATTCAATAAAATATATAAGTATGCCTTTATACGCTCATTCACTGATAGCCATTGAAACTTATCTTGTGGACTAAAAAAAATCCTCCAGATTCTATGATTCCCCCATCATCATTACGTGAAACTAGATTCAATCTTGTTGGCACATTTGAATCAAAATAGGAATTAGCAAAAAATGATGATATCTTCGATAACATATGCCTCACATATAGATGCTTCAACAAGTACTTGATTAGTGTATTTTTTTCTTGAGATGATGAAGAAACCCAGTTATCATCATAGCATAACATAAATGTTATTAAAGGAAAATTAAATTAATCAATGCTAATATCTAGCAACTGAAATATATTACCTCTTAAATAGATACATCCATCGATTATGAACAGGTCCACCAATTTTTACCTCGCTAGGCTAATGAATCGACAAATGCTCTATAGAATCAAAGAAACTTGAAGGAAAAATCTTTTCTAATTTGTAAATTGTTTCCATAATTTTTTTAACACCTCCATATAATCTACATATTTTTTATTAGAATACAAATATTTGAAAAAATGATATAGCTTAGTAATTGCATTTTAAATAGAGTTAAGCATTAAATCAAAAAAGGCAATAGAGAGCAATTGTGGCATAAAAACATGACAATCATGACTTTTCATCCAATAAAACTTGCAATCAACCATGTTTATGCACCAAGCTATGTTAGATGCAAAACTATCAAGAAGTCTTAATTGTTTAACCTATGTATAAACATATCTTCTCTACTATTTATTTAAAATGTAAAAAGCTTTAAGCATGAAAACTTTTTTCCATTCCTTTCAACCAATTCCAAATCGGGTCACTTGCAATACACCTTATAGTGCATTTGGTTCACGAAATCTTGAATTTTGGGGAAAAATATAATCCTTGAAAAAGTGAGATACTTGGGGTTTTCTTTCATTTCCAAAGCATTTCGTTCATTTGCAAAGCATCCCTTATTGAGGTTCACTCTTTTATTTGGAGAAAATCCACGTATATTAATTCTTATATAATTACCATAATATCTTTGATATATATGATGTCAACTTTTTATTTTTTTTGATTAATAATAAATACCCAAAATGACAAATGATGCCTTTAACAGTAAAAGAAAACAAATATTTAATTGATTGTTGTTTTTACTTATAAAATATCATCAATTAAGGTGTTTCAAAACATTAACGCCTTAATTGATAGGGAAAATGTTAGAAAAATGATCAATTAAAGCGTTTGGCACTTTGCGTGCCTTAATTGGTCCCTTTTCATAAATTAAAAACAAGATCAATTATGTTGTTTGTGTAACTAAATGCCTTGGTTGATCTTGTTTTTAATTTATAAAAAGGATCAATTAAGGCGTTCAAAGTGCCAAACGCCTTAATTGATCCTTTATAAAATTTACAAAAGATCAATTAAGACGTTTGTGTTACCAAATGCCTTAATTGATCTTTGCAAATTGTATAAAGAGATCAATTAAGGCATTTGGTTACATAGACGCCTTAATTGATCTTTTATATAAAACATTTCTAAAAAGGATCAATTAAGGCATTTTGTGTAACCAAATGCCTTAATTGATCTTTTATAAATTGTATAAAGAGATTAATTAAGGCATTTAGTTACACAAACACCTTAACTAATCAAGCATTTAAGGCATTTTTATACACGAATGCCTTACGTGATCCTTTCATTTTTTTATAACGCTTTAATTGATCAATCATTTAAGGCATTTTTGTATCCAAATGCTTTAATTGATATTTTTATTTTTTTAATAATTGATTAATTAAGGTGTTTATGTACAAAAATCTCTTAAATGGCATATGTCTATAATGCCTTAATTGATTAATCATTTAAGACGTTTCTATAATGATCATTTTTTTTTTTATAACTAATCAATTAAGACGTCTCTGTTAAATGATCTTTTATTTTTTTAAGGCCTTAATTGATCAATCATTTAAGGCAATGTCTTAATTGAAACATTTTATTTTTTTATAACTGATCAATTAAGGCATTTTTGTTAAATTATCTTTTTATTTTTTTAAAGCCTTAATTGATCAATCATTTAAGGTGTTTTTGTATACAAACACCTTAAATGATACATTTTATTTTTTTATAACTGATCAATTAAGGCATTTGTGTACAGAAATGCCTTAAATGATCCTTTTTTTGTAACGCCCTAATTGATCAATCATTTAAGGTGTTTCTATACACGAACGCATTAATTGATCTTTTGAATTATTTATAATTAATCAATTAAGGCGTTTGTGTACAAAAATACCTTAAATGATCATTTTTATAATATATAAATTCGATCAATTAAGGCATTTCCATTCACAAATGCCTTAATTGACTTAAAAATTATTTTTAAAACTTATCAATTAAGGCATTTGTGCTTATAAATGCCTTAATTGATCATTTTAAAATATTCATTCCCCATTATTGAACCTTGAAAAATCAAATGGCTAATCTAGTTGAACAAAAAGAAGTTACAATGCGTGTATTTCCCTAAACCCATCAACCCACTTACTTTGCATTTTTCTTTCTTTATCTCTCTCGTCACCACCAATCATCAACCACTTAATGCTGTCGCACATCGTTTTTACTGGTATGTGTGTATTTTTTTCCTTTATGTATTATTTATATTATTCTATATATGTCATTTTTGTTTTCTTTACTATATATATTTTTATTTTTATTTTTATAAGCATTTACCACCGTTACATACATTGCACAACCTCTCTTCATTGCAGGCATGGTTTTTTCTTTGTTGTTTGGTTTGAGTATTGTAATTTGCTGAATGGTTTTTTTTAAAATAGTTGTTATATTTGTACTTATTTGTTTTGCATAGAACTTTATGATATGATGAAACATAGTATGGCTTAATATTATTGGTTTTGTTATGTGTACCTAATTTGGTCCAGGTCCGGATCAATTGGATCTGGTCCAAATGGGTAAGTATATATATATATATATATTTTTTCTCTTCATTTTATTTTTATTTTTATTTTTATTATTATTATTTTATATTTTTTTCTCTTTTCTTTTATTATTTTTTTTATCTTGGGTATTTATGTATTTATTAATATGTATATATCTTTATTATTATTATTTTTTCTGTTAATATTTATGTATTATCTGTTATTTAATTTTAATTTATCTGTTAATTTCTCTGATTTATTTTTGTTTGATTTTTTTTTATTTATCTGACTGAAAATTGGATTGGGATTCAATTAGAAGAGTCCATGTTGGATTCAATGATTGAATCCCGATCCAAAGAGGAATTGGGATTGATAAGAAATTCTTCTGATCAATCTTTATAAAAGGGACCATCTGGAACAGAACACAGAACAGAAAAACAGTGAGCAAAAAGCTACTGATTTGAGAAAAAAAAGGCTTATAGAAGAGTTTTTGAAGGCTAAAAGAAGGTTGAGAAGTGTTAGAATAGCTGTAGGAATTGGAAATAATTTTTTAAAGATTTTTGGCAAAAATTTTTCTGGAAATTTTTGGAAAATTTCCAGATTCCAGTGATTTTTCTGACGAAGGTTGAATTTTCTGGCGATGATTCCGACCAACTTTAAAGTTTTCGACGAGCTGCCCAGTTTTTGACGAAGGATCCCAGAGACCGACCAACTTTTTGATGAACTTTCGACGAAAAACTCAGATTTCGATGAAAAATTCCAGAATCTGGTGAACATTCAACCGGAGTTCTTCGATCATTTAGAGAGAAGCGAGAGGAAAAAAGAAGAAGAGAGAGAGAGAGGAGAAGGTTTTTGTCAAAAAACAGAGGGAAGAGCTTTATATACCCTCTCAAAACGATGTCATTTTTGCCTTAAGTGACCTAGAGGATCCGTCCGTTTTGTCAAGATCCGACCCGACCCGAGCGTCGATCCGCTTTTTGACCCGCGCGTGTCTTCCCCCCTTCAAACCGATAGTCGAGCCGAGCCGAGGTTCCAAGTCGCTTCTCCGAGCCATTTCTCTTCTTTGAGCCGAGTCGAGTCGTACTCCGAGCTGCTTTAGTTTTTTTTTTTTTTTGAATTTATTTATTTGTTTATTTATTTTTTTATTAGATTAAGTTTATTTAATATTCTTTTTATCTTTATTTTATTTTTATTTTTATTTTTGTTTTACTTTTATTTTTATTTTTATTTTTATTTTGTTTTATTATTCTATTTTCTTTAAATAAAAATAAAAATAAATATTTTTGGGAAAAAGTTGAAAGTATCAATTTTCCTTAAAAATAAAATTTCAAAAAATATATTTTTGAGGAAAAGTTGAAAGTATCAATTTTCCTTAAAAATAAATTTTCAAAAAAAGGTTTTTGAGGAAAAGTTGAATGTATCAATTTTTCTTAAAAAAAAAATTTTAAAAAAATATTTTTGGGAAAAAATTGAAAGTATCAATTTTTCTCAAAAATAAATTTTTAAAAAAATCAATTTTTGAGGAAAAGTTGAAAGTATCAATTTTCTTTGAAAATAAAAGTTTCCAAAAAGATATTTTTGGGAAAAGTTGAAAGTATCAATTTTCCTTAAAAATAAATTTTCAAAAAAATCAATTTTTGAGGAAAAGTTGAAAGTATCAACTTTTCTGCATAAAAACAATCATTCTTTCCTTCCTTTTTATTTTGATTTTGATTTTGATTTTTCTTTAAATAATCCGACAATGGAGCCTCTGCAAGTAAAACAGTAATTTTTCTTGCAGACTCTTGAGGTGAGGGGATTTTCTCAATTTTCTGCTAAAAGTATTAGAGTCAATTGAGAATAATTTCTAATAGTTAATTACTTGGTAAAATTTTAAGGCTCATTGGATTACACAAATTTAAGCTGGTACCATCTTTTGATGGGCATTGTGAGGATGCTATAACCTTCCTCACACGTAATCGAACTCCCGAACCCTGTTCTGGTTAGTAGACCTGAACCTATTCTTTTAGGGACCCTTAAACTTAGGTGTTCCCTAAAAGGACATATTCTTTAGGTGGCCAATCACGCCTAAATAAAAAAGATTGGTGGCGACTCCCTTAAGTCAATGTCTAGCGATAGATTCCCGGATCTAGACGTTATGACAGCTTGACGACTCCACTGAAGAATTTGAGAGTCAGGTCAGCAAATAATTTGTGTTATCCAAAAGCCTAATAAAATTGAACCTTATTGTATATATGTGTTATTATTCATTCTTGTTTATTTACCTTGTTAATTATATTATTCATATGCATGTACATAACATGAGCTCTACACCTGAAGCTCCATCCTTCTAGGAGGGGGTAAAGTACATATTACTTTCGTGAGGTCTAATGCCTCCGCAGTGGCTAGCGAAATACTCCCACTCAAATTGAACATTTTCCACTTGTAGCCTGTAATGGGTGAGGATTAGGGTACCTTACTAATCTGTGATGGACAAGGATGTAAGGAACAATTTGAGGACCTTTAGACTTTGACCTTAAAATCGCATATAGTGAACCTTAAGAGTGCCTAAACCTAGGATAGAGCCCTTTATACCCAATGATAGATATACCCTGAAATTAAGACACAAAAAAGGTGTTTATCTAATCATTTTGATTGTTTAACTTTGTGTATCACTTTCATTATCATATGTAACATTATGCATCAGCATCACTTTCATTTCATCTCTGAAACTAACTATGTTGTTTGTCTGATTGTATGCATTTGCATTATTTTCATGATCATGTTTAACACAATCATTTCATACTAGATTTCATTCAGGAAAATGTGTATTTCATTCGTGTATCAAAGCATTATACATAAAGCATAGCATAAAATTGCTAATCATAAGTATGATACTCAAGGTTCAAGGATAGCTCAATCTAGTGAGAACCCTGCCCATCGATACAACACAAGATCCAGAGTAAGACAAATGGAGCAAAAAAATTCTCATAGATTCGAAAAGATAGAAAAAGCACAGGAGAAGATTGAAAATGAGTTGAGCAAAATTTTGGATGCTCTCAATAAGATGAATAAGGGAAAAGAAGTTGAAGAAAATACAAGCCAACAAGTTCCCCCATTGTAAGAGGTGGCTGACCCTTTATATCCTTCCAGTTTTGGCCCACCTCAAGCCCAGTCTGCACAAGAGGTTTCGCCATAACACTTCGCATATCCAACATATCCTGGAATGCCATCAGCTTTTAACACAGGGCAGTATAATAGCTATGCAAATCCTGTCTTCATTGAAAAGGTAGCAGAACCAATTCCTGATCTAGATGATTTAAAAGAGAAAGAGAAAGAAAAGATAAGAGTAGAAGTTCAGGAAAGCTCCAAGATTAATATGTTAAAGCAAAGACTACGAGCTGTGGAAGGATTTAGCTTTTAAGGGTTAGTTGATGCTGTTGGGCTCTGCCTAGTCCCTGATGTGGTTATTCTCCATAAGTTCAAAGTATCAAAATTTAAAAAATATGATGGTACAAAATGCCTCAAAACTCACATCACAATGTACTGTCGGAAGATGGCAGCTCATGCTCATAATGAAAAACTACTAATGCATGTCTTTCAGGATAGTCTTACTGGCTCCGCGGCCAGATGGTATGTTCAGCTGGACAGAACTCGCATTCACTCTTGGAGTGATATGGCACATGAATTCATCGGTCAATACGACATATTATCGATTTGGCCCCTGATCGTTTGTCTTTACAGAATCTAGAGAAAAAGGTAAATGAGTCTTTTAAAGAGTATGCCCAGAGGTGGAGGGATGTTACTTCTCAGGTATAACCTCCTCTGACTGAGAAAAAAATTACAGTGCTGTTTGTTAGCACTTTAAAACCTTTTTATTATGAAAAGATGATAAGGAATGCAACGAAAAATTTTACTGATATGTTAATCTTAGGAGAAATCATTGAGAGTGCCATCAAGAATGATAAGCTAGAAAAAAATGAAGCATCTAGCAAAAGAGTCTTTAATAAAAAAAAAACTAAAGCTTAGGCTGTGAGCTTTGATAGACAGTAATTTAGAGGTTATTCACCCTACCCACTACCAGAATATCTGTCATATCACCCCGCTATAAATATCATTTTCTTTCACCCATACCAACCATTTACACAATCACCATACCCTCAAACATATCAAACCCCTCATAGGCCTCAAAATACCATGTATAGTCCTAACACTCAGCCTACCCCAAGACCCCAAAATCACCCAACTAACCCCATTGATGGTTCGCGGGAGCAACGAACTACTCGTGAGAAAACTATTTTTGACCTAATTCCAATGACTTATACGAAATTATATAAGGAACTTTACAACAGTCATTTGATTGCTCCAAGTAAATTAGAACCCCTAAAGCCACCTTATCCTAAGTGGTACGATCCCACAGCCCACTGTGACTATCATTATGGGATTGTTGGTCACTCCACTGAAAATTGCACTACCCTGAAACATAAAGTGCAACGATTTATCAAGAATTGGATGATTTGCTTTGATACCGGAAGGGTGACTGCATCGAATGTTAGTGGTAATTCTTTGCCGAATCATAATGTGAATGCTATAGGTGAAGAACAGGAGCGCCATATGAAAAAAAGAATGGCAGATATTAAAACACCTCTCAACCAACTATTTGATGTTTTACAAAGAGCCGACATGATACAACTAGTAAGTTCACATAGCTATCATGGAGTATATGTAGCTGGTACTAGTTGTAAGTATCATAATGGGGGCAATAGGCCATTCCATTGAGACCTGTGAGCAGTTTCACCAAGAGGTGCAAAAATTCTTGGATTCACATCAGATATGGGTCTATGAAGAAAAAAAAACTTAAAAAATGTTGAGGTGTCCATGACTGATAGGCATGTGAAGTTGTTTCTAAAACCAGTGACAATTCAGTGTGGGAACAAATCGAGGTCAATCATAGACAAACTCCTCCCCAGGCTGGTAACTTTTAAAGTCCCGACTCTTTTTTCGTACAAGTATGATAAAGCTGTACCCTGGAGATATGGTTGTAACACTGTAGTTCAGGGACAAGAAAAAAAAGTCTCCAAAGCCGACGCTTCCAATATAACTGGTGTAAGAGGCATTACTCGAAGTGGGAGATGTTATACTCTAGAAATGCTAGAGAAAGCTAAAAGAGAGAAGGCTAAAGAAAGAGAAAGATGAAATAATCTTGAGATAGAACTTGAAGAAGATCATCCGAAGCCAGTATCAGAAAGGAAGGTTTGTGAATTCCTGAAGCTGGTAAAACATAGTGAGTATTCAGTTGTGAAACAGTTGAATAAAATACCAGCTAGAATCTCATTATTATCACTGTTGCTGAACTCAGAGCCACATCGAAATGCCCTGCTGAAAGTGTTGAATCAGGCATATGTGGCACATAATGTATCTGTTGAATATATAAACCACCTGGCTGGAAATCTAGTCATGCCAAATCACATTTCATTCAGCGATGATGAGATTTCTTTGGAGGAAAAAAGAAATGCCAAGGCTCTACATATCACAGTCAAGTGCAAGAGCCATATTATAGCCAAGGTCCTTATCGATAATGGCTCTGCTATCAATGTCATGCCTATGTCAACTTTGGCAAAGCTACCCATTAATTACTCTCATATGAAGGATAGTCAGATGATTATGAGAGCCTTTGATGTGACCAGAAGAGAAGTCCTGAGGGATATTAAGATGCCCTTATAAATTGGGCCTTGCACCTTTAATGTAAAATTTTAAGTGATGGATATCTCTCCATCCTACAACTATCTGTTAGAAAGACCATGGATTCACATGACAAGAGCTGTGCCCTCTACTTTGCATCAGAAGAGCAAGTTCAATGTGAAAGGTCAATTAGTAGTGGTAGTTGGGGAAGAAGATATGTTAGTGACCCAACATTGAGCACTCCATATGTAGAGGCTGTCAAAGAAGCATTGGAATGCTCCTATCGATCTTTTAAATTGGTCAATTCTGTAGGAGAAGGATTTCAAAATTAGCCTTTTTTAAAGATAATGGTGAGCTAAGTCATCAACAAGGGTTGGTATCCAAGACTTGGGCTAGGCAAAAACTTGCAAGGAATTAAAGAACCTCCGATAACAAGAGACAATAGCGACAGGGTAGGTCTAGGCTATGAGATGACAGAGTAGGAAGTCAGAAGAAGGCCATCAAGAAAGACAGCAAGACTGATGTTTATCCCACACTTGTATGAAACTTTCAGACTTGGAGGATTCATGTACCCAGATACAAGAAAAAGTGTGAAAGACGCTTTTGCCCAGTTAGCCATTAACGTTGTTGAAAATGAAGTGGGGCTTAATTAAGAGGAGTGGGTTCGCCTTTATCCACCAGACTATGAGCTGAATAATTGGAGTACCATCAAGATGCCTTTGACTTTTGATTTTGATACAATGTAATTGTAACATCTCAATAGCTTTTGCCCAAGGCTATGGGGTGATCTTTTTTGTTTGGGCCATTTGTCTTTTATTATTTTTAATAAAAAATAGAAAAAATGCATTTTCATTCATTTCTTCTTGTGTCTTCATTATTTGCATCTTTTCAACCACATTTTGCCAACATATCCCATTTCATTCAATTTTCAGGTCTTTAAATGAACATGAAGATAATCATGATAACAATCAAGAGGTTAGCTTTGAGAATTCAATTAACACTGATGAACTTGACAATGAAGAGGATTCTGAAGAATATGTTATGCCTCCGGACCTAATGAGGATGATTGAACAAGAAAATAAGCCAATTGAGCCTCATCAGGAGTTAGTGGACTTAGTGAATCTAAGAGATGAAAAAAATAAGAAAGAGGTCAGAATGGGCACTTCACTTTCATCTGAAGATAGGCAACGATTGGCAGACCTACTTCAAAAATTTATAGATATATTTACTTGGTCTTACTAGGATATGCCAGGGCTGAGCATAGAAATAATGGAGCATAGATTACCCCTAAAGACAGAATGTAAGCCAGTTCAGCAGAAACTGAGACGAATGAAGCCTGAAATACTACTAAAGATTAAAGAAGAGATGAAAAAACAATTTGATATAGGTTTTCTACAAGTGGCTAAGTATCCAGAATGGGTAGCCAATATAGTCCTAGTTCCTAAGAAAGATGAAAAAGTATGAATGTGTGTAGACTATCGGGACTTGAATAAGGCTAGCCCAAAGGATAACTTTTTTACCCTCATATTGACACACTGGTAGATAACACGGCTAAGCATTCGATCTTTTCCTTTATAGATGGCTTCTCGGGGTATAATCAGATAAAAATGGCTGTAGATGATATGGAAAAGATTACTTTTATGACCATATGAGGAACCTTTTGCTACAAAGTCATACCTTTTGGGTTAAAAAATGCTGAGGTAATATATCAAAGGGTCATGGTAACACTCTTCCATGACATGATGCATAAAGAGATTGAGGTGTATGTAGACGATATGATTGCAAAGTCTTATGAGGATGAAAATCATGTCTCTAGCCTCAGAAAGTTATTTGAGAGATTGAAAAAATTTTACCTCAAATTAAACCCAGCCAAGTGTATTTTTGAGGTAAAGTCAGGGAAGTTACTAGGCTTTGTGGTCAGTGAAAGAGGAATTGAAGTCGATCCCGATAAGATACGGGTTATTCAAAATCTGTCACCTCTCAGCACACTAAAAGAAGTTCAAAATTTTCTAGGGAGATTGAACTATATTTCTCGATTTATCTCTCAACTTACTTACAAATGTGATCCCATATTTAAGCTTCTCCGTAAAGATAATCCTGGAAAATGGAATGAAGAATGTCAAAAGGTGTTTGATAAAATTAAGCAATATTTATCGAACCCTCCAGTATTGGTGCCACCTGTTTCAGGGAAACCTTTAATCTTATACTTAACTGTATGTGAAAATTCAATGGGATGTGTGCTGAGGTAGCAAGAGAAGGTTAGCCGAAAGAAGAGAGCTATTTACTATCTGAGTAAAAAATTCACAGAATATGAATCCAAGTATTCTTCATTAGAGAAAATATGTTGTGCATTAGCATGGACTGCCAAAAGACTTAGACAGTATATGCTCTATCATACTACCTGGCTCATAGTAAAACTGGATCCCATTAAGTATATCTTTGAGAAGCCTTCTTTGTCTGAAAGAATCGTTAGATGGTAAGTAATGCTCTCGAAATATGATATTATATACGTGAGCCAAAAAGTAATAAAAAGGGGCGCTATAGTCTCTGATGAAGACTTAATGACTATTTCCCAATTGGAGGAAGGGGAGCATCAAGAAAAATGTTAGAGAATGTACTTTGATGGAGCCGTTAATGTCTTGAGGTATGGAATTGGGGTAATTTTGATTTCTTCAGAAGAACAATACTGTCTTGTAACAGTAAGATTAAATTTTAATTACACAAATAACATAACTGAATATGAGGCTTATGTTATAAGCTTACAAGCTGCTATAGATAGAAGAGTGAAAGTACTAAAAATGTTTGAAAACTCAGCTCTAGTTATATATCAGTTGAAAGGAGAATGAGAGATGAGAGATTCAAAACTCGTTTCGTATCATAAGTATATTCTAGAGTTGACGAAACAATTTGAAAATATCCAGTTTGATCATTTATCTCGAGAAAAAAATTTAATTACTGATGCATTGGCTACTCTGGTTGCAATGATTCAAATTAATGATAATATTGACATTCAACCCATCAAGTTAGATGTTAAGGATATACCAGCTTATTGTTCTAATGTAGAGGGAGAAGAAGATGGAAAACCCTAGTATTATGACATCCTATAGTATATTAAGGATCAGCAGTACCTAGTGCAAGCAACAGAAAATGATAAAAGGGTCATCCGAAGATTGGCTATGAGCTTTTTCCTGGATGGAGATGTCTTGTACAAAAAAATCAAAGATCAAGTATTATTGAGGTGTGTAAATAAAACTGAAGTGAAAAAAATCATTAAAGAGGTGTATGATGGAATATGCGGGGCACATACTAGTGGACATATGATGGTAAGGTAAATCATGAGAGCAGGATATTACTGGTTGACGATGGAGAATGATTGCATTGATTATGCTCGTAAATGTCATAAATGCCAGATATATGCTAATAAGATCCATGCTTCACCATCTGCTTTACATGTTATGGCACCACCATGGCCATTCTCAGTGTGAGGCATGGATGTCATTGGTCCAATCACCCCAAAGGCTTCTAACAGGTACAGATTCATTTTTGTGATGATAGATTACTTCACAAAATGGGTAGAGGTAGCATCATATGTAAGTGTGACACGCTCTGTGATTTGTAAGTTCATAAAGAAAGAGATCATTTATAGATATGGACTTCTAAAGAGAATTATTTCAGACAATGCCAAAAATCTAAATAGTAAGATGATGCAAGAAATATGTGCTCAATATAAGATCAAGCATCATAATTCGGCACCATATCGTCCGAAGATAAATGAGGTAGTTGAGGCAGCCAATAAGAACATAAAGAAGATTTTAAAGAAGATGATCAAAACTTACAAACATTGGTATGAGAAGTTACCAATTTGCATTGCATGCATATCGAACGTTAGTTCGCCCCTTTACTGGGGTAACCCCATTTTCTTTGGTTTATGGGATGGAAGTTGTACTACCAGTGTTAAAAGAAATTGAGTTGGAAGGAGCTGAATGGATTCGACAACGTTATGAGCAGTTAAATTTCATAGAAGAAAAGAGATTGACTGTATTGTGTCATGGTCAGCTATATCAAAGAAGAATGATAAGGGCTCATGATAAGAAAATTTGGTCCCGTTGCTTTCGAGAAGGAGAGTTGATCTTAAAAAGAATTTTTCCAATCCAGCATGATAGTAGAAGAAAATGGACTTCAAATTGAGAAGGATCGTATGTGGTAAAATGGGCTTTTTTGGGTGAAGCGTTGATACTGATTGAGATGGATGAAAATGATTTACCACATCCTATAAATTCTGATGCTGTGAAGAAATACTATACTTAAAAAAAATGAAAAAATAAAAAAATGAAAATGAAAAAAAGAAAGAAAAGTGAATGAAAAGGGAAGACTCAAGGCGAAAATCCTAAAAGGGCAGTTTGAGTCATAGAGGGTTTGTCTAAGTTGAAAACCTGAAAAGGTAGCTTAGATAACGAGAATACAGCATCGAATTTAAAAGTCTGTTGACATGGAAGCTATCAAATTCGAAAACGTTCCAAGTTGTTAAATACATCAAAGAGTTGGGTTTTCAAAAAAAACTTTGAGATGTGTTATCATGATTATCTGATTGTTCATTTTGGACTTTGTCTACATACCTATCCTTGTAATTCTCCCTTGGCCAAAGTTTGCCAACATTTTGTTAATAAAAGACATTCTATTTTATTCTTTGTGTCTTTTTTTTATGACTGTTTCTCAACCATTCGTATTCTTTTCTTTCTAATACCCCACCATGGAAGAAATGTGCAAATGCATTCTTACTTTTTGAGTTTGAAATAATGATTGATGAATGAATAATAACATAAAACGATTTTTACATTACATTGAATAAGTCAAAAGTGATAAAGGCAGAATCGAGAGGTTCAGTTCCTAATTTGAACATTGAATCTGGGAAAAGATTTCTTACAGGAAGAATGTTAGTGGAAGAGACAATTAAGAGCTACATTGGCTTGATCTTAGAAGAGCAGTGTAATTGGATCTCTGAAGAATCAAAAGGGTTGATGCCTAAGAAAAGAGATTGAGAAATTTGAGTACCATACATTGAATAGGAATTAATTGGCCAACATTTGCATAGCATGCATTGAAATTCATATGCATTGCATAGCATACACTACTTTTAGAAAAGTATAGTGTATAAATTCAAGAAGCAGGGGTGTTCTAACATCCCACATAGAAAAGACATATATGAAGATATTTTGCAAGTTTGAGAAGAAACTTGTCAGGTAAGTTCCTAATCCTTGAAATAGGATGTCTTTTGGTATCAGGGTTGATTTATAAGACCTTTAGGCATAATCTCCTAAAATTCCTTCAAACACAACTTTCAACTCCTTTGGACATGATTGCCAAGGAGCAATTTACTTTCCAAAATCGTGGTGCCTCTGTTTAGAGGAGTAATTTACTTTTCAAAGTCGTGGTGCCTCTGTTTAGGGGAGTAATTTACTTTCTCAAAGTCGTGGTGCCTCTGTTTAGAGGAGCAATTTACTTTCCAAAGTCGTAGTGTCTCTGTTTAGAGGAACAATTTACTTTTCAAAGTCGTGGTGCCTCTGTTTAGAGGAGCAATTTATTTTTTTCAAAGTTATTGAGCCTCTGATTAGAGGAGCCATTTATGTTTCTCAAAGTCATTGAGCCTCTGCCTAGAGGAGCTTTGATCAAAAACAAAAAAAAATTAAAAAAAAGTAAAAAGGTCGAGTTGAGTCTTGATTGGGTGTCTACGTCTTTGCGTAATTTCTGTTTCACAGAAAATGTGTAAAGAGAGGCAGCTGTAGACACCTAATTTGATCCAGGCCCGGATCAATTGGGTCTAATCCAAATTGGTAAGTCTATATATATATATATATTTTTTTTTCTCTTCATTTTATTTTATTTTATTTTATTTGTATTTTACATTTTTTGTATTTTTATTTTTATTATTATTATTTTATATAATTTTTTCTCTTTTCTTTTATTATTTTTTTTATCTTGGGTATTTATGTATTTATTAATATGTATATATCTTTATTATTATTTTTTTCCTGTTAATATTTATGTGTTATCTGTTATTTAATTTTAATTTATCTGTTAATTTCTCTTATTTATCTGATTTATTTTCGTTTGATTTTTTTCTTTTATTTGTTTGATTTATCTGGCTGAAAATTGGATTGAGATTCAATCAGAAGAGTCCATGTTGGATTCAATGATTGAATCCCGATCCAAAGAGGAATTGGGATTGATCAGAAATTATTCTGATCAATCCCTATAAAAGGGACCCTCTGGAACAGAACACAGAACAGAAAAACAGTGAGTAAAAAGCTACTGATTTGAGAGAAAAGAGGCGTATAGAAGAGTTTTTGAAGTCTAAAAGAAGGTTGAAAAGTGTTAGAATAGCTATGAAAATTGAAAATAATTTTTTAGAGATTTTTGGCGAAAATTTTTTTGGAAATTTTTGGAAAATTTCTAGATTCCGGTGATTTTTCCAGCGAAGGTTGAATTTTTTGGTGACGATTCTGGTCAACTTTGAAGTTTTCAATGAGCTGCCCAATTTTCGACGAAGGATCCCAGAAACCGACCAATTTTTCGATGAACTTTCGATGAAAAACCCAGATTTTGACGAAAAATTTCAGAATCCGATGAACATTCAACCGAAGTTCTTCGACTGTTTAGAGAGAAGCGAGAGGAAAAAGGAAGAACAGAGAAAGAGAAGATAAGGATTCTGCCACAAAACAGAGGGAAGAGCCTTATATACCCTCTCAAAACGACGTCATTTTTGCCTTAAGTGACCTAGAAGATTTACGCGTTTTACCGAGATTCGACCCGACCCGAGCGTCGACCCGCTTCCTGACCAGCGCGTGTCTTCCCCTCTTCGAGCCGATAGTCTAGCCGAGCCGAGGTTTCAAGCCGTTTCTTCGAGCTGTTTCTCTTCTTTGAGCTAAGCCGAGCCTTACTCCGAGCCGCTCTAGGTTTTTTTTTTTTGAATTTATTTATTTATTTATTTATTTTATTTATTAGATTAAGTTTATTTAATATTCTTTTTATCTTTATTTTATTTTTATTTTTGTTTTACTTTTTTTTGTTTTATTATTCTATTTTCTTTAAATAAAAATCAAAAAAAAAATTTGGGGAAAAGTTGAAACTATCAATTTTCCTTAAAAATAAATTTTCAAAAAAGATTTTTTGGGAAAAGTTGAAAGTATCAATTTTCCTTAAAAATAAAATTTCAAAAAAAATATTTTTGAGGAAAAGTTGAAAGTATCAATTTTCTTTGAAAATCAAAGTTTCAAACAAACATTTTTTGAAAAAAGTTGAAAGTATCAATTTTTCTTAAAAATAAAATTTCAAAAAAATATTTTTGAGGAAAAGTCGAAAGTATCAATTTTCCTTAAAAATAAATTTTCAAAAAAATCAATTTTTGAGGAAAAGTTGAAAGTATCAATTTTCTTTGAAAATAAAAGTTTTCAAAAAAATATTTTTGGGAAAAGTTGAAAGTATCAATTTTCCTCGAAATTAAAGTTTCAAAAGAATATTTTTTTGGGAAAAGTTGAAAGTATCAATTTTCCTGCACAAAAACAATCATTCTTTCCTTTCTTTTTATTTTGATTTTGATTTTGATTTTTCTTTAAATAATCCTACGTTGGAGCCTCTGCAAGTGAAACAGTAGTTTTTCTTGCAAATTCTTGAGGTGAGGGGATTTTCTTAATTTTCTGCTAAAAGTATTAGAGTAAATTGAGAATGATTTTTAATAGTTAATTACTTGGTAAAATTTTAAGACTCATTGGATAACACAAATTTAAGCTGATACCATCTTTTGATGGGCGTTGTGAGGGTGCTATAACCTTCCTCACACGTAACCGAACTCCCGAACCCTGTTCTGATTAGTAGACCTGAACCTATTCTTTTAGGGACTCTTAAACTTGGGTGTTTCCTGAAAGGACAGATTCTTTAGGTGGCCAATCACACCTAGATAAAAAAGTTTGGTGACGAATCCTTTAAGTCAATGTCTAGCGATAGATCCCCGGATCTAGACGTTATGACATTATGTTTTCTGTATATCGTAGTAGATATTGGTTGTTTTAACTATATGTGATATATAGAGAAATAGTTTGATGTATTTTGGATAATTTTGATTAAAATCACAAGTATTATGGAATCACCTAAATATATGTCAGCTTTTACTGAATATGAAAAAGACACACCTACAATTAAAAAAAAAAAAGCAAGCATGGTAAACAAATTAAAGCAACTAGGATAAAAATTCACATCGAGTTCAATCAATGTAGGTAGCTTGTGTTGGATAGAGGTGCAAAGTTGGCTAGCCATATTGGAACAGTCATCTAATATAATATTTATATTACGTACCATAATTGACGGATGGTTCCTGATGATAAAAGGGATAGTATATAGGAGTCAATTATGGTATGTTTATTCAACAATATCTAAATTTTTGTTAATTTGGATTTTGATTTGAATTATTGTATTGATACTAATTGTTTTAAATTTATTAGGAACGTTTTGATGTCCCAGCTAAGTATAAAAGGCTTGTGTTACAATCGACTGAAAAACTAGTCAAAAACTTTAAGACTAGATTGACAATTCAATATATTTTACTATTCACTAGTAATTCTGAATTGTTGGATGATCCACCATCATCATATGCAAATATTATCAGTTATAAAGAGTGGTCACAATTTGTTCGAGATAGTCTATCAGATGAATTCTCGGTATACATATCTAATTTATTAATTGTTTATAATATTTTGTTTAATATATTCAATATCTTAATATGTCATTTAACTTATTTCTTTTTTTTTCAAAAAATCAAAAAACAACAAAAGAACATTCGGGTCAAACAAATGTATCACTATTGAACATCGAGAAAAGGTTATGCAAATATCCTATATAATCTTATAAGTATTCGCATACTTGTTTTATACTCCTATATGAATATTTTAAAAAATGTGAACATAGATTTTGTTTCTTATCTCGGCTTAATTTTTCAAAAATCATCTAGCTTTAGAATCAAAGTTTCTAGACAGAATGTGTGGAAAAAATAACATATACGTAAGGATGGATCATTTGTTGATGAAACAACTGAAGAAATGGCTAAAAATATTATTAGTATAATTCATGAATTTATCATCTATGATATGTTTATGCTTGTGTGCATCGCTATATATTGTATATGGTTTGTTACATACCATCTTTTATGCTTTAAGATGAATTTGCAACAAGATATGAATCTGGTGAACTGCCAAGTGATTATAGTGAAGACCCTTGTCTTTAGCAATAGAATCCAAATAAAGAAATGGTCAAGTTCAAGGGGTTGGTAGCTTTATGTTGCCATTACAGTTCTTCAGTAATCAACCCAAACCCCCTCTAATGAAAAATGCAAAATATGAAGCAATTATTCAACAACAAAAGTAAAGACTTGATGAGTAAGAATAATGCTTGAATGATCAACAGTATCATAACTTTGGAGGTGATGTTGGCAGCAATACAGCCTAACATGTCTCGAGGGCAGTCTATTCCGACATGCAGTAGGGAAATATTTCACGAATTAAGTTTGGTAGCAAACCCAAATTGTTATAATAATCTTTATTTTTACTTTGTTTATTCATTTAATATTTTTTATATTTTATATTTTTTTGAATTGGTTTTAATACTTATATTTCATAATATATTGTAATACGATGTTTAGACTCAAACGATGACCCCTGTAGAGTCTGCCATTAATTCGTTATCTAATTATACACTTGATCATTTATCAAGAGGAAATGTCATTACCGTTGTGGAAGAGTACGGGTTATTTGATCATCCATCCATGTCTTACATTGAGGGGGCCAGATATTGAGGCATTTTGTACCTGAATGAGATATTAGCTTCTCATATTGTTGCTTGTATGAGGTTAGCTTATATTCAATTAATTTAAATATCCAAAATCAATATCAATTATTCTATATTAGAGTTTATTATGGTATTGTTGATTGTTATCATGCAACCTCATATACAAAGAGATAAAGGCGATACAAATGACCCATAGATTCAAATTTGTTAACCCAAATTTGATTGGTCATGAAAGTGGCACTATCGTTATTCGTGAACATCATGTAAGTCAATGCATGCAACAATGAGCCAATTATTTTTTGGTGCCTTATAATTCTATGTAAGTTTTATTCGTAATACTAATTGTATCATTTATGACATCTAATATCATGCCTATTACTTTGCAGGCATCATTGGTAGCTTATTGTAATTGATACTAATTCGTGGACGTCATACTTATTTAACTTAGTTTAACCAATAGTAATACCTAAACCAGATATTATCAATTTAATAAAGATGTATTACATGTTATTAATAAGTGGTAATTAAATTATATTATGTTTCTTCATAATTACAATAATTTTTTTGCACTATTATTTTTCTGTTCAAATAGGGGAATGGCTTTAGTTGGTAAGAATAGAAAGATAAATTGGGTGTCATTACTGGTAAATGTAAAATATATATTTTTATGTTAAGTTTGTTTATATAAATGTTTATGAACCCATTCAATTTTATTTTCATGTATCTCATCAACTAGGAGTTACTGAATATGGATATTATATCTTTCGTTTTATGAGGGAGATTATTTTATATGATTTTATGAGCACACTATTCAAGTTAGTATTAATTTCATATAATAGTAATATCTTTCAAAAGGAAAACATAAATATCGTGCAAGTTGAATGAAATTGACTTTTTTAAAATTTATTTATAGTCGAAGAATAAAGGAAGCTTCACAAAAGATGAACTGGATGAAGTTTGCAAAGAATGGGCTGAGCATGTATTAGGTTTTGCTAAACCTTAATGTTGGACAATGTTGATTGGCTGTAAATATATGCATTACATTGATCTAATTTTTTTTGTAACGGCAGGATGATTGGATATTTGTTAATTTTGATTGGTTTATTGGTTTAGTTCTATATCATTCGCACTATATCAAGACACATACAACATTGACTATCAAACATTCTTCTATCAATACAAGTGTGTGATATATAAATCCAAATTGTGTGGTCATTCTAACAATTACAATTTTTGTTCTTTAAATACAAATATGAAATTCATAGTAATACAAATATTTATTCGATTCACACAAGTATGATATCTATTATAAATAAACAAATGTATAACATGCCACACAATTTGCATGTTTACAACTAAACCACTTCCTACCTTAATTAAATAAATATGTTTACAAAATTATTGTATGAATATGGTATACAAAATGTAGTGCAGTCTATGTGTGCCTAAGAAGAGAAAAGTCAAACAATGGGTGATATGTATAACATTCGTTTAACTATATCCTATTATAATTACTTCTAAATATAGTCGCCATAGTAAAGAAAAACTCAACTTTGTGATTTTCTTTCAGCATATACTCACCAGCCATGAGTGTGAATTCGTCGAGTTGCATTATTTCATTAGAAATGACTTTCTTTTATTTGTATTCTCAACTTCTATCTGGAAGTAAGTTGAAATGCCCTCCATCACATTCACAGTCCTATCATATGATGCACCAATTTTGCTAATGTTATCAACCAAATTAGCGATTGGTCCATCCTCACTCCTATAATGCTTCTTGCTTGACAATGTCGTTCTAGCATTGGTCGGAGTAGTAGAACCAATTTCTTCTTCATCGTCTCCTCTCTTCGCATTTTTTTCAATATCGATATTAAACTCTTGAGAGAAGTAAGCATCCCCATTAGCATTCAATGATTCAATCGCATTGGCTACTATTTTGGCTCTTTGACTGGTTGCTTTATCGATTCGAAAATCACTTTAAACTCATCAAAGAATGGGAAAGGTTTGTTCCTTAACCCTTTAGCATATGGATGTGCCTACTAAAAGTTCAAGCAAATATGAATCAAATAAAACCCATAAAAAAAGTAAATAAGTAAGGAAAGCCATAATGTAATCTTAAAAAATTTACCTGAACCCACTCATCAAAAATTTCTTTCTTAGCTGTGATACATTTTTCTTGATCATTCTATCTAAATCCACTAGAATTTTTCATTTAAAAAATTGTATGATATTGTCTCTTAAGTAGCATAACCCTAGATTCAATTTGGGGGGTGGCTTTAAGTTATGAAATAGAAATGAGTTGCTTCAATATGCATTCAATATAAACTTGATATTTTACGCAAAATGTCCCATCATTCACTCTCCATCTAGGATCTTCAACCAAAAAATGTAGACATTGAGCAAAGTAGAAATCTTCTTATCGAGTCCATGAATGGTTACCTACACCCGAACTTTCATTTTTTATTCTAGGTAGACCTCGAATAGATTACGATGGATTGGCATGCAATAAAGACATGTTCAATTCCTAATCATATGGTTAGACATTATGTAAAATATTAATATAGTAAATAAAAAACCCATCAAGGGAATGAAATAAACAAATACATATCGAAAAAAAAAGTGGTGTACTCCAAATTGTAGTATACATTAAACACTTAAGAATAAAAAAATATAATGTAAACATATATTCAACATTGATATAAAGCAAATTCTACACTCAATCATATGGTACACACAATAAAAACTATTAGCAAACGTTATAACATACAAAACATTTCTCTAATGTTATTATCCCCAAGATTGCAACCAATATGTGAATATCTCAATAGCTAGATTATCTATAAACTGAGTCTAATAATCAGATGGCTCAACATACGTAATAAAATCTTGATGTTTAGATTCATCTAGTTGGCTAATACTTTTTTCATTAACATCACCTTCTATAGGGTGTAAAATCATCGCAAACCTAATAAAATTATGAAAAAGGCAACAAATAGAAATGATTCTACACTATGTCTTTATTGAATAAAATAACTTCTCCTTTAAAATTACACATCTAGCTTTCAATATACCAAAACATCTCTCGATACAATTTTTTGCTTGAGAGTGTTTCATATTGAAGCATTTCTACGAGGTCATTGGTTGGAGTCCTACCCTCCAACCACTAAAATGATATCATTAACCTCTATAAGTCACAAATTCTTTCCTATTTGTATATTCGGCATCACACAAATAGTAATTATTTATTATCCAATCAACAACATTAGTAATCTGGAAAAAAAAGTGTTTCTTTAATAACATAATATAAATGTAATAAAAATAATATCTTATGAGATCCTCAACTCATTTCTACGTGTAATGGCATCCCTTAGTACTCTATCATTTGATGTAAAACCTTCCCATCATAGTAGAACATATATGAACTGCATATCTGAGGCGCAAACACCAAGGACATTGGTAGCAATTTCATTTTCCCTAGTCCTGTATCTAAGCTTGTCAATTGTTTGTACATTGACTTTGATGTATGTCCCATCTAAGGCACCCAAACAACCTTTGAACCATTTTTATCTATTATCTGTTAAATTTTTTTATATTGGTTCAAGTTTTTTAAACAATATATGCAATCTTAAAACAAAATTTAACACAGAATGAAATTGTCTACTAATAATCTCTCTAAAATTGGCCATTTAACACTTCATAACCCTATTTTCTCTATGATGGACAATGATGTGGAGAAAGCTAATAACTAGTTTTTCTATTGACATATGTCTAGATGACTCTAACCCCCCTTCTATTTTAAGTGAATGATATAATTTTACAAAAACTCTCCTATCCATTCTAGTATTATTTACACATTGTCTACCACTCTTAAAAACCATTGTATTTAAGTTTAACTCTCAATTAAGTAGCCTATCATAAGATGTTTCACCATAAGATAATTTACGTCATTTTCTAAAGTTCATATTTAATAAAGTTACAACAACAAAATATAACAAATGCAACAAAGTCTCCATCTGATTCAAATGCATCATAAGCAATGTAACCAATTGTATCTTCATTCTTAGTGATAAACTAGTCAAAATTATTTAGAAAACAAAATATCATTAAAGTTGAAAACATAAATGGAAAGTAAATATTGACATATGGTACATGAAATTTATTAATCATCATAAAAAAATATAAATTAGTAACAAAATATTTTTGGATGACGGAGCTAGAACAAAAAAACCACAAAACAAGGTGATTATATCAGAAACATAAAACCAGATCTAAACGACGTCTACAAATAAAAAAAAATTGAAAGGCAACAAATAATGCTGATTTGTTAAAAAGATCAATAAAAAAGTATACACATCATTTTCTGTAAAAAACGAAGATAAACTTAATAGGACGAAGATTAAATGACATATGTTAAAGCTGAAATCGGTTCAAAGAGAAAAGTAAATGCTATGAGCTAAGATATGTTGAAATAAAAATCAAAAACATATTGGGAGTTGAAACATGATGAAGACATCAAATAAAGTGTTTTATATATACAAATGCCTTATTTAATGTATAAAATATAGGCTATTCTACTTCACGATTAGACATTACAATGTTTATATTGTCAGAAGATGATCTTTGAGAGAGAAAATAAAATTTTAATATGCGGCAATTAAAATGTTTGTAGGAATAAATGCCTTAATTGATAACCAATTAAGGTGTTATTTTATACAAACACCTTAATTGATGGACACTTCTCATAAATGCATTAATTGATGGACACTTCTCATAAAATTTCCATCTATATTGCAATTAAGGCATTTCTTCATTCTAAACACCTTAATTGAAATATAAAAAAAATTAAAATACCATTGACAAAATTTACAACTAAGTTCTAGTCATTTCCAAACATGCTTTTCAAAAAGGTAACAACTATGTGATAATTTTTTATTTAGGTCAAATTTGAAAATAAGGCGATTTTCCCCCATAAATCCTAGAATATCACAAGGAAGGCGAATTTCTGATTTTGGGACTTTAGGTACCATTGGAAATTTGACATTTTTTTTGTAATCAAATTACTCTGAATCAAACGTGAAAATCAAATACCCACCATCAAGATTTTGGGAAAAAATTTGTGGATTCCCCAAACTAATCGCACTCTTAAGATCTAGTCTAGCTTTTATGTTACCTTTGGTTTTACCCTTAACATCCATTATTATGTTAAGAACATTACGCTCAATATGCATTACATCAAGATTGTGTCGAATAAGATTGGTATGCTAATAAAACAACTCCTAAAATATACTTTTCTTCACCCAATTATAATTTTCATCAAAATCATCTAACTTTCGATCACTACATTTCGTACCAAACGTGATCTCATGAAAGCTATCTAACCAATCTAAAATTTCTTCACCTAATAATGGAACAATATAGAAGTCAACTTTTTTTTTTTTGAAATTTATCTCTTTGTCTTCTAAAAGGATAATCAAAAAGCAAGGTTTTTTACCATTAGTCAATAAAAAAAGACTGCCATTGTCCGATGCAATAAAAACATGATAAGTTTCCATGAGTGTTCCATCCAGACAACATACTATATGTAAAAAAATTATTAATTGTCCATAAAAAACTTGTCCTCAAACAAAAATTTTAATTTTTATAAGCATAATACATCATAACACCATTCAACTACAATATTTTTAACTCATCAGTTAAAGATTTAAAAAAAAACATCTATATTTTGACTCAAACTACTCTTTCCTAGAATGATCATATTCAACAAGATATATTCTTGCTTCATACACAGCCATAGCGGGATATTGTATACCACTAGCATTATTGCCCAATAAAAGTATGGTTTCGCACTTGGACCAAATTGACAAAAACCATCCGTACATAATCCTAGTCTTATATTTTAAAGTTCAAGTGCAAATGATTTATGGTAAGATTGAAATGTTCTCAAGCTTCACCATCAATAGGATGTCAAAGCACACCATTATGACTTTGGTTCTAGGTATGTCATGTCATATATTCATCAGTTTTAATTGACATATAAAGTTTTTGAAGTCTTGATATCAGTTGCATATAATGTAAGATTTTATAAGAAATTTATTTTTTTGTCTCATCACTAGACTTATTCCTTAAATATCAAGGATAACCATATACTAAATAATATATCAAATTTGCTGCTTTCTTATAAAACAACATGCAATTGTTTTTGCATACATAATTTTTCTTATAAAAAAGTCCAATTTTTGTCATTTTTTTCATTTTATAAAATTTTCTAGTAATTTATCATCCATCATAATATATCCGTCATTATGCTTATCAGACAATCAAAGCATGGCTCACTCATGTTAAAGTCTAATTTACAATTTAAAAGTTACGACATAGCAAAGAGGATTGTGTGCTTTGTATAGCCTTACCACAACAATTCACCTGCATTATTCAACAAAAAATAAAAACTTGTTGCATCTACACTTGGGTTTTCCTTATCAACTCTTGCATCACTAGCATGAGAACCATCCACCCCAAATTAGGATAGACAGCATCCATAACCATTCTACTATACAAATTTTCTATTTTTACTTCACTAATTGGTTCAAAGATATCTTTGTTTATTAATGGTTGTCTTATTTTTAACTCCTCATGTGAAACCCAACTCGTATAACCAAGAGTAAACTCTTTATAATAAAGGTGTTCACGCATAGCATTTGCTTTTAAAAACTTTTTATTCTTACATTGGGCATAAGAACACTTAATCTTTCCATTACTTACAAATAATGGTTGAAAATAAGCATATCCAATAAATTCATTTACAACGTTGCAGAAGTTTTGACTAATGTATCCATTTACATCTAAATAATAATATATTCAATATCGATCTTTATCCATTTTTTCAACCTTATTTGAATCATCATAAAGGTTTAAAAAATATAACTCTTAATATCTTAAATTAAAATATAAACAATTAAAGTCGTATAAAGTGTTCAATCTTTATTGGTTGACCATATGAGCAATTACTGCTATATTTTACAAAATTATCTAAAAGATAAGATGAGGTAATTATTAGTCTACTTTAACAAATAGTTTATCAATGGCACAAAAAGTCTTATAAAAATTCATTTTGCATATTACAAAACAACACTTTCACAACAAGTCTAATGTTCAACACAAAAATAATATATTTTTGGTTTTAATGATTGAAGAATACCTCAGATGCTGGGCTTCTCAGTGCAATTCAAAGTGTTACAAAAGATTTTCTCTGAGGCATTTATACATACGAAGCTTGTTCTATTTTCAAATCAATGAAATGAAAAATAATAAAAGTATCATGAAAATGAATGAAAAGGCATATTAATTAAAAAGCCTGCATACATACATCACTAGACACAAGCACGCACCGTCAGTGATTTCACAGTTAATTAACGGAATAATAAAGGTCATTAGACAACACGATCGCACATATCATCAAACACAAGCACATATAATGGTTTTCAAATTTGTCATTGCCCATGGTTTGCAAATTCTACTTTAAGAAAAAACAGTCTAAAATTTAATACAACCATATGGACATGTCTTTTATAGTTTTTGTTTGTGACAAGTTTTATATGACAAGTTTTTGTATTGCCTAACAAAGCTAGAAACATTTGCATAAATGGAATAATAAATTGCAAACCAATAACTGTAAGAATAGCATGGCCAAGCTAGAGAAGAGACTTCAGTTTTATAACAACAAATAAGCTTCGTTCATGAATCTCACATAGCTAAACACTACCCATCTCACATAGGTAATGCATAATACAAAAAATTAATATCCAAAGATGTCTAAATAGCTTACAAGGTAGACAATACTCAGTATTTCTTGAAACAATCTATTTTCATTTGTTTCAAAGCAAACCTACGAAGGAATTTCAAATACTAAAAGTTAACCTGAAATTTATGCAAGCATGCTTTCAAACAACATATACACCTACATTCACAAAAAGATTCTATAGTATAAAGAATGAAATTTGAAGCCCATAGCTTACAAACGGTACCTTTTTAAACTGCAGCTTAAGATATGAGCGTGCGACAAAGTGACAAGGGTAGAACAATAGAGAATAAACAAAGGTGAAGCAAGACGAGGTCGATTGAAATGTGTGGAGACCGATAGAGAAAAAGGCGTGTGAGACACGTGGAGAGTAGCAAGCAGCATTACCGAGGCCGAGCAACGAGGGAACAAATGCTTGCAATGATGGAAGCAATGACAATTAAGAGCGAGCTCTGACAGTAAAGATAGAGATGGAGGAGCCAAACGATGAGAGAGGGTTTGTGTAGAAGGGGAAAAAGTTTAAGGATTTAAGGATGGTTTCACGATTCAAGGTTTCAAAAAGGGATTCGAGGTTTTTAATTTTAAATAATATATCGATAGATTATCATCAAAAATTTAGTCAGTAAACCCATTTTTTAAAAATTTTTATAAAATTTTTTACCAACAGAATAATCCATTGATTAAAATTTTACCTTTGCCAATTTCTTTCAATCCCTTCCAAATATATTCCTATAAAATATCAACAAAAAGAATTTCGATAGTAAATTTCATCAGTATTCCATTGATGATTTTAGGGTTTTTTTATAATTATAATCTGTCAATAATTCATCGGTGATTATCGACGAAATAATTTCATTAGTAAAATTTCATCGATAATTTTTTAATTTTTGGTAATGTAATTTTATTTATTTTTTGAATTTTTTAACTTATAGTTAATGTCACTTGATTCATAATATGAAACTTGATCACATACTTTATAAGTAATACGGGTAAATATAAATAAAATTTAAATCAAACATCACATTTATCACATTGTAAAATAAAAAATCATATTTTTCCTATGTTTCTCTCTTTTAAAAATATTAAAAATATGTTTTTTTTTTCATGCTTCAAACTTTTTTTTCCATATTTTTTTACTCTTTGCGTTAGAAATCAAAATAAGTCCATTATAAACAAATTTAAAATTTTAATATGAAAAATAAAGTAATTTTTTTAATTTTTATGAAAGACAAAAAAAAAAGATTTTGAACGAAAAGAATTAAGTAGGGGTAAGCAGAAATCGGTTCAAACCGATTTAACCGACTGAAATTAATGAAATATGATCATTTTGATTTGGTTTAGTCGATTTTCGATTATAATCGATTTTGGGATCGATTAAATTGATTAAATCGATTGATTATTAATTTTTAAAATTAATAATTAAATTAATCGAATTAATCGATCTTATAATAATTAAAGGTAAATACGTAAATTTTCCTAAAAAACTCTAAATTTAATTTACTTTTTCTAACTCACCATCTCACCCCACCCACGCCGTGCCCCTTTTTGCTCTTTGCTCTCCTTCAACCTGCTGCATCTTACCGTGTCCTTTTTTTGCTCTTTGCAGTTTTCTCCCCCTCAGTCTTTTGCATCTTTGCCTTCCTCTTACTCTCTTGTTCGACTGCTTCCCTCTTAATCTCTTGCTCCCTCTAATTTGCTGCACTGCACAAGATCAGACAGTTGTAGAGTTTGATCTTTCTTTGCTGACCAAGACACTATCGTAAGTTCCTAAATCCTGATAACATTTATTTTTTCTTTTACTGTGATACTATGTCTTTGTTTAAAGCTGTATTCTTTCTGTCTGGTCTATCAGAGATGCTTTGGGGAAATGGTTGTGGTTTTGTCTTTCAAGACTACAAGCTGTAGTTTTCTTTGTTAACCACTGGAAAATTCTATTCGCATCCTGTTTTATGGATATGAAAGCACAGGACTTGTGGGGAAGAATCCATCCACTAAGCCAACCCCTGTTACTACCCTGAAAGGGAATAAATGGTTTGTCATGTTCATTCTTGCACTCTTTAAACTATCTTTTCTTTTTCTTTTTCTATTTAGTCATAAGTTAGAAAAGCCAGTCTCTTTTAAGTAGTAAGCCTAGGATAGCCCGCCTGGCCGCCTCTAATGCCAATTCTTGTAGCTCGCTTTCTAAAGTTAAGAAAGAGTTGATTGGAAGGGTGATTCCAAAGCATGGTTTCTTGTTTTAGTTTGGTTTTCACAGTGATTGTGAAAGTAGGCTCGCTTAAAGATAAATAAAGAAGGTATTCAAAGGATGCTAATAAGTTAGAAAAAGTAGTCTTTCTATGGCCCGGTAGATTAAATGGGGACTGTGTGATGAAAGCTTTCCAGAAAGCCAGTCGTGGTAGATAGGTAGGATTTAACCCTTTTCATTAACAAATTTCAATTGACTTGGTTGATCCTCTCTAATCTTTCATCCTCAGCTTCACTCAAGAATTTACTTATAACTTGGTTCTCTGTCATTGACAAATGATTTTCCCTCAGATCCAAATCAGAAACTTGAATAAACTTTTGAATAACCATCATTATTTCAGTCTCACCCAAGTTCGCAACGTAATTCTTGAACGCTTCTGGCATATCGGGGGCATTTTCAAACCCAAAGCAGTAAGCTCTACAATAATGGGATCGAGTCCCTTTTTCTGATTCTGCTTCTTCTCATTGTTTTTGTTTATCTTCTGCTTCTTCTCCCTCTTGTCATTGTTGCCTGTCTTCTATTTTTTTTGCGTCTTGATCTTATACTCTTCATTTTTTTCTTGAAAAGAACAACGACTTCGACTTCCAGGACAACGTTTAATACCCTTTGTCTCAATGATCATCTTTTTCTTATTCCCTGTGGCATGTTCCTTAGCTAAGCATTTTATAAACCCTTCCAATACAGTCTCAGTTAGTTTGCTTAGCCGCTGGCTTTCATCATCATCTGTCATTGCTTCAACCTCCTTCTTCAGTTTCTTTCATGAATCACAGTCATCAACATTCTCCAAACCTTTTAACGTCAACATCTTCAATCGAATTTTCCCAACTTCTTCAGGAACTCAGTAATGGCAGATTTTGTTAAGAAAAACATTAGAAACAATATGGGTGTGAGTAATTTCTCTAAGACCGCCTGTTAATATATATATATATATAGAGAGAGAGAGAGAGAGAGATAGAGGGGTTTCGATTCCTAATCCTTGGTGGAATAGACTTACTTCAAAGAAGTAACGTTCCAGTAGTGGAAGATACTTTTCAAGAAGTCTTGGTAGGTAGGTAGGATTTAACCCTTTTGTTAGCGAATTTCCTTCTTCGCTTTGTTCTTGCCATCGAGTATAAAACAAGTCTTTTAAACCAAAAAGTTAGAGTACTTCACACTTTTCTTCTAGCTTTAGTCCTCTTTTCCTGTTAACGTTTCGAGTAGCTTGGTTCAAGAAGTATGAAAAGATTCTTTGAGGTCTTATCATATATGAATTGGAATAAGACAAAAGCAGAAAAGTACCTTACTAGATCTAGCATTTTTAACTTTCTTACTAGATCTAACAACTAATTAATCTAAATTGTGCTAAATATTTAAATTAAAAGCTAAAATAAATTAGCTTAAACTATTCTAGATATTTAAATTGTTCATTGATAAACAAGCAACTAATATATAATTTGATCAATAGATTATTTTATTATTTGAATATCCAATGTGTTTAATAATTGTGTGACCATTACTTTATTATTGTTTCATTATTTGAATATAAATTTATATTTATTTATTATTTTAATATAATATAATATTATTTTTTATTTTTTATTTTTTGGATATAATTTGATCACTTTTTTTTTTTAAAGATGTCAAATGAAGTTAATGATATGATTTTGGATTTTACACCTAATCAAACACAATTGCCTCTCAACTTCCTACACATGATGAGGTAACAAAAAGTGAAACTATAAATTTCAAAGTGATGAGACGAGCATCTAACCCATGATCAGAGGTATGGGACCACTTTACTAAATTTGTTAACGAGGAATGCAATCGTAAAGCTATGTGTAATTATTGTGACAGAGAATTTTTTGATGATCCTAAAAAGAATGGAACCATTGCTTAAAAAATCACATGAATTCTTATAAAAAGCTTCCTCGTGTTAGTGAGAATGATGGTACTCAAACAAAATTGGTGTTGCCGTCAGGAAGAGCGAAATCTTTAGGCACTTGAAAATTTAATCAAGATGCTGTTAGAAAAGCTGTAGCTAAAATGATCACTCTAAATGAGTTGCCATTTAGATTTGTGGAGTCAAAATGATTTAAGTATTGCATGTCAGTTGCATGTCAGTTACATGTCCTAGATTTCATGTACCATCATGATGGGCAGTTGCTAGGGATTGCTATCAACTTTATATTGATGAAAAGACCCATTTGATGCAATTCATGAAATCATTTTTCACAAGAGTATCTTTTGCCATTGACAAATGGACCTCATTACAAAAGATCAATTATATGTGTCTTACGGCTCATTTCATAGATAAAGATTGGAAACTAAACAAAAAGATATTAAATTTTTATCCTATTTCTAGTCACAAAGGTGAAGCTATTGGTAAGGCGACTGAAAAATATTTGCGTGATTAGGGGATTGATAAGATTTTTACTGTTACAGTTGATAATGCTAGTTTTAATGATGTTGCAATTGCATATTTTAGGAAAAAATTTAACAATGTTGGAACTAGTATTTTGGGAGGCAAATATCTTCATTTGAGATGCATTGCACATATTGTTAATCTTATTGTTTGTGATGGATTGAAGGAAATGAATGAAATAATTGCTCGTGTTAGATGGGCAATAAGATATGTGAGACAATCACCTTCTAGGTTAGCTAAGTTTAAAGAGTGTGTTGTGAATGAACATATTCAGAGTAAAAGTTTATTGTGTTGGATGTTAGCACTAGATGGAATTCTACTTATTTGATGTTGGATGCAGCTTCAAAGTTTGAAAGGGCATTTGATGCATTTAATGATGTTGATCCTTATTATAGAGGTGAGCAATTGTTAGGAAGTTTTGCCTTTTCTTTCAACAATTTTATGATCTCACCATGAAAGTTTAAGTACTTCTTACGTCACATCTAATATTTTTCTTAATGATAAATGTGATGTTTATTCCACTTTATGAGAATAACAATTAAATCCTGATATTGAGTTGAATGCAACGACAAAGAGAATGAAAGATAATATGATAAGTATTGGGAAAATATAGAGAAGATGAATATGTTGGTTTATATTGCTTCTCTTCTTGATCCTTATAAAAGTTTCCTTTTGTTGAATATTGCTTTATGAAAATGTATTCTTTTGATGAAGTTTCATTGATGATTAAAAAAGTACAACAAACAATAGAGGACTTGTTTAATGAATACAAAAGAATGTTAGAACTTCAGTCTGAGCAAGTTGGTGAAAGTAGTCAAGTGAGCCAAATGCCACAGCCTACCGATGATGAAAGTGGAAATGGAATGACAAAAAAGAATGAAAGCTTTAAGTCCAAAGTACAAGAGATATATGATTGAACATGAAAAAGATGAACATAAATCAGAATTGGCTAAATATTTGAGTGAGGAGCCTGATGATGATAGTGATGACTTTGATGTTTTAACTTGGTGGAAACTCAATAGCCATAGGTTTCCTATCCTTTTCCATCTAGCTCTTGATGTATTGACAATTCCTATATCTATAGTTGCTTTCGAATCTGCTTTTAGCACTGGTGGTCGTGTGCTTGATGTATATAGGAGCTCTTTAACTCCTAAAATTGTGCAAGCCCTTATTTGTGCTCAAGATTGGTTACGTAGATCTTCTAATCTTGATTCGTTTCAACCTGAAAATGATTTGACATAGCTTGACAAAATGGATTTAGGTAATATTTTATTTATATCGTCATTTATTTTTTAAGGATTATTATTTTTTATTTGTTTAAAGCTTACTTTTGTTATTTTTTGTTTATATATTTTTAAATTTATCAAAAATTGCCTTAGATCCAGTAATTAATTAAAAGAAAGGTGCATGGACCTTTTTAGGTAATTTCATTATTAATTTCTATGAATATTTGCATTTAAAAAATATTTATTATATTCTTTGACAACTAATTAAAGTTTTGATCTATTTAACATCTTAGGAAACAATGATGTGCACCAAAGTTATCGGATTCATATATGGTGAATGTTGTTAGAATTTGGAATGTCGTTTAATTAGCTTGTTTTATGTTTTTTATGAATTTTATATCCATTTGCCAACTCGAAGTGTCCTTAGCTTATTTTATGTTTTGTATGAGCTGTTAGCTCAATTTGTCAACTTAAAATATTTTTATGTTTTGCACCAAAATTATGGAAGCATATTTGCTTGATTTGCTTTTTAAGTTGGCCTGTTGACTTTGAAAACTTGTTATGTGTTGAAATGACAATTATTATGTATTGATGGCTTTATTTGTTATTTAATATATGTTAAAGTAATACTTTTAAAACTTATTGTTTAATTTATTTTGATTAAATAAGTTTATATGAGTATTTATTTATCTTTTTTCTTGTAAAATATTATAGAAATTATTAAATTCTTTAGTGATTTAATTTGAATAGTATGTGATTTGAGTTTTATTATATTGAATTTATATCTAAATAGTTATTCAAAATAAGAGAAAAAAATGATGAAAAATTAGTTATTTAATCGAATTAATCAAACCAAATCGATTTTTGATCAATTCGATCAAATCGATTACTTAAAATTTTATTAATCGATTCGATTATTAATAGAATAAAAATTAACTAATTTAATTATTAATTTTTTTAGATCGAATTGATCGAATCAATCGACAGTTCACCCATAAAATTAAGAATACTAGTAATCAAATAAAGAAAAAAGCATTTTTTTTTTTACTTTAATTAAAGCACATATTTAAGTCATGTGGTATTTTTTTTCTTTTTGCCGACATGGAATTGATGTGCCAAACGTTTAAGAAAACGGTTGGTAAGAGGCCAGTGCGTGTGCCTGCGTACACTCTGCATGCAAGGTAGGTGTGCGACCACGTGCACTTTCCCACCCGACCACGAACTGTCTCATTCTCCTCTTTCCACTGTACGATCAGAACTCAATGGTCCTGATTCTCCGGCAGCCATATATGACCAGTCGTCGTGGAGAACGTTTAAAACACACAAAAGACCTGCGCCACTTCCTCATCAGCGTCGCTAAGGTAGCTATCTTCTACATTTCACCAGTTGTACTCTCCTACAATCAACCAATAGAAATTAGAGGAAGAAATAGTCATCTCTTTTTATTTTTATTATTTACATCTTATATTATATGCTAATATAAAAGTAATTGAATAATCAATTAATTGGCAAGCTCATGTATTATATTTATATAATCAATTGAATAATTAATTATTACATTGTATTACTGATTAATAAACTAACAACTTAAAACATAACTCAATACTCATATAAAATGGGATTTAAACCTAATACCTCAGCATTAAAAGACCTCCTCTAGATATTCACTCATTCAACTTAAAAAAATTGAATGCATCATGTTAATTTGAAGGGAAATTTTTATTTGAAATATTTTAGGTAAAATTAGTAAATTTTTTATTTAAAAGATTAAATAAAATAAAAAATAAAAACTAATAAATTGAAGGATCATATTAGATAGATTAAGTATGTAAATTTTAAAAAATTTATATATTTTTTATAAAAATTTTGATAAAATTTTTACCGTTGAATAAATATCTATCTAATTTAAATTATAAATGACATTTTTAATCATTTCTATATATTATTAATTTTTATATTAAATTGTATCAATTTATCATTTTAGATTTTTTATTAAATTTTTTATTAAATCATTAAAAAAATTTATAAATTTCACATAAAAATCTTTATTTAAGTTTTGCCTTAATTTGAAAGAGTTCCTCCTCTAGATAACTTCAATAAATGTTAAGTCTAGATAAAATTTAAAAATACTTTTGATGATATTATTAAAAAATTGTTTTTTCAGCATAATAAACATTTTCTTTTTAAAAAATATGAATTTAGTTATGAATTATAATAAAAATTTTATTATTATCCATAACATGATTACTATTATTTTAACGAGGTAATTTAAATTGTATGTCCTTCATTAATTGTTAAAATCAAAATTTAAGGCTAATGAAAACTAAGAATAGTGTATTCTATTTACTTAATTCTTTTACATATGTTTTCAAATTTAAATAAAATTAAAACATAAATTCAGATTTTTGCCATATAAACTTTACACATCGTATATTTATTTTAAAATAAATAAAATTATTGTTCTTATTTTTTATCTTTTATCTATATAAAAGAAAAATTTTGCATATGAATAACAACTTTGGAGGTACCATGTGTCCTAATTTTTTTTATTTATATTTAATATGTTTTTTTTATTTGCTTTTCATTTTGATTTATATTTCATGAATATTTTTATTATTTTTGCAAAGATAAAAAAGACGTAGTAAACTTTTTTATTTTTATTTTTTATTTTTAGTTTTTCTTTTTTTTTCTTTCTTTAAATTAGATCAAAATTTTTTGAAAAAAAAAAGTTTATGAAAAAAAAAAGTTTAGATCATAAGCCAGGTCGAGCTGGGTTCAAGCTGAGCTTATATTTAGTATTAATAGCTTATATAATTGTTAAGATCTGGTTGATCCAAAATTTTTTACCTCAAATTTTTTTCTAAACCCATATTAAATTAAAAAAAAATCTTAAACCTACCTATTAAACATAATTTATATAATAAAACTTAAAAAAATGATTAAATTATGTTTAATGAGATTATATTTAATTCACACATATATTAAAATAAAAATTATATATATTTTGTTAGACTTAATTTTTATTTTAAACTTAATGTATATAATAAAAATAATAAAAGTGTGATTAAATTAAGTTTAATGGGATTATATTTAATTCACATAAAAATAAATTAAAAATAAAAATTAAGTTTAATAAAATATATATAATTTTTAATTTTAATTTATATATGTATATTAATTTATATATAATTCACATATATATATAAATAAATAATTTATATATATGTAAATTCGAGCTAAGCCAAACTGGACTCAAGTTTTAAATTGTTTATTTAAGGATAAGTCTGAAATTTAAACAAGCCTAAAAATTATATCTAAACTCGTTTAATTAATGTTTTATCTAAACCCTCTCAAAACTTAGATAGGTCTTCGAGTTTGGATAGATAGCCTGGTCTTTGAATAGGTTTATGCACATGGCATCTTTTTTTTTTTTTTGTCTTTCACCTTTTTTTGTTTATATTTTTTAGTTAGATAAATTTTACAATGTCAATGGAGAATTGATGACAAAATAATCAGTATTCAATAAATTTCAATTCATTAGATCCAATAGTCATGTTTTTTAAATTTAAGATGGATTGAGAATTTTTAAAAAAATCATGATAAAATCGAATACAAGTTTAGAATGTTTCATCCTACTCGAATATATATAAATATATATTTTTTATTATTTGTTTTAATTTTATATTTATATATATTATATTAATAAAATTATTATTTAATATTTTAATTTAATAAATTCGCATGGCATACCCATATGGTTCTTTTTTATTATTTATTGATCCTAATTTTATAAAAACTCACACATATTGGATTAAAACAAATCGAAACCCAAAGAATATGGATTATTTTGTTATCCTTACATCTAATAATTTTTTTCTTAAATTGTGTTTAAATTCGTTTAACGGATTTTAATTTTTTATCCAAGTCTTTTTAAAACTGAGGCAGGTCTTTTGGTTTGAAAGCGTAGCCTAGTGCTTGAACAGGATTATACATATAGCATCTTATTTCTTTTTTCTTTTTTTTTACTTTTACCTTTTTTTTTGTTTATATTTTTTAATTAGATGAATTTTACAATAAAAGAAACTGGTAAATAATTTCTTTAAGAAAAACGTCAATAGAGATATAAATGACAAAATGATCTATATCTAATGGATATCGCTTCATTGAATCCAATAGTTGCATTTTTTTAAATTTGAGATGAATTGAGATTTTTTTTTTCCAAAATCATGGTCAACTCGGATGCAAGTTTAGGGTATTTTATCCCATTCAGATATATATATATATATATAAATATAGATTTTATTACTTATTTAATTTTATATTTATATATATTATATTAATAAAATTATTATTTAGTATTTTAATTTAATAAATTCATAGTAACCCCATTTGGTTCCTTTTCTTTCAACCATTTCTTTTGTTATTTTTTTGAAGTTTTTTATTTTTTAAAATTATGTATGTTTTGTAAGAAAAAAAATTAGGTGTAAGGATGACAAATAATCCATATTCTTTGGGTTTCGATTTACTCCGATTCAATATGTATGAGTTTTTTAAAAAATTGGGATTGATTGATATTTTTCCTTTATTAAAATCAAAGTCGACTTAGAAGCGAGTTTAAAGTATTTTCTCTTGTCCCAAGTATATATTTAAAATTATATTTTTAATTATTTAATTAATTATATATATGTATTATATTAATAATGTTATTATTTAATTTTTTTAATTAAATAAAAATACTGTATTTGTATGTAATTAAAATGTAATTCATTCATTCATCAATCCATCCATCAATTATATAAATTTTATTCATTTTGATTTTTATTTGACCTTTAAAAGTGTCACATAGCACTTATGTTTCTTTTTTTTTTTTTATCTTTTCTTAACTTGTTTTGGTTTTTTATTTTTTAAATTTAGATGAATTTTTTGAAAAAAAAAAACCAATAAAAGTGTCCACGTGACACCCCGATTAAACTTTTTTCTTTCATTGTTTTTTAATTAGTTAAATTTTACAACAAAAAAAACTGATAGATAATGGTAGTAAAATAATTCATATATAAGGGGTTTAACCTAACTTGATCAAATAGAGGTGGCTTTGTTTTGGTTTTTACTTTTTTTATTTTTTACTTTTTACTTTTTGCTTTTACTTTTGCTTTTACATTTTCTTTTTCATTTTATTATATTTTTAATTTGATAAAATTTGTAAGAAAATAATGTCAATGTTGGTGTTACGTCATACCCCCATTTGTTAATTTTTTTTCATTTTTTGTTTTTGTGTTTTTAATTAGATAAATTTTACAATAAATAAGTCAGTTGATAAGATGACAAAACAATCAGCATTCAATGTGTTTTTGATTTGTCTCGATTTAAGATAAGCATTTTGTAAAAAAAAAAAGATATTAAGTTAAGTAGAGTTAATATTTTTTTGGAAAATAGGCATAAATCAAAAGTTAATTTAGGATGCTCTGCCCCAATTCACCATATGGTATGTAGAAGTATTTATCTATTAATAAATTTATTTTATATACATATATTATATTAATAAAATTATTATTTTATACTTTATTTTAAGATATTAATATTTTAGACTCAATTTTGATGTCCACATAGCACCGCAATGATCTCTTTTTTTTCTTTCTTATTTTGTTTATTTTTGCTTTTTCCTTTCTATTGTTTTTGCTTTTGTTGATTTTATTGTTAAAGTATTATTTGATACTTTAATTTAAGATATTAACATTTTAAGCTCTGTTGAGATGTCCACGTAATGCCCAATGAACTCATTTTTCCTTTTTTTGTTTTTATTTTTGCTTTTTGCTTTTTTTTTTATGCTTTTTTATTAAATAAATATTGTGAAAAAAATAAGGCCAATGGAGGTGTATATGAATAATCCATTGGCTTTTTTTTAATTTTTAATTAGATAAATTTTACAACAAATATTTTGATTAATAAAAATACCAAAACAATTAGTATCTTATGGATTTGTATCAATCCCAATCTATAAGTGCTGTTTTTTTTAATAGGGGTCAAGTTGGAATGGATGAAATTTTTTTTAAAAAAATAAATTTTAAGTGGAATCATGTTTAGAGTGTTCTTTTTTTATCCATATTAAGATATATATAGAAGTATATATTTTATTATTAATTTAATTTAATTTTATATTTATATATATTATATTAATAAAATTATTATATGATAAATTAATTTAAAACATTAAGATTTTGAGTTTAGTGGGCGTCTAAATGGCACCTTCTATGAGTTTTTTTTTTGTTTTTTTTCTTTCATTTTTGTGCTTTTTCACTTTTTATTTTTAACTTTAGTTTTTTTATTTTTTTTATATTAGACATTTTTTGCGAGAAAAGAGTCATTTGAGATTTTTACTGGTTACCTTCATTTGATTTTTTTTTATCTTTAATTTTTTTTAACTTTTAATTAGACAAACTTTATAAAAAAACTAATGAATAAATATAACAAAACAAAAAAATGGCAGGTTTCATCTGATTACCACACGCATAGGATGCACAAATTTTCCGTAAGGTTTGGGGTAGAGAAAAAAAGATTGAGTTGGAATTGCGTGGAAGTGACGTGTGAAATTAGAAGCCAAATCACCCCAATATTGATTCTGTCCAACTCCAAACGAAACTAGGAAAAGCTAACGCTGTCAACGACCAGACCTCTCAATATATAAATCAATAAAAAACCAGTCATCCAGTCTTGACCCTTTCAAAAAACCAAAGTAGAACTAAAATTTATCAGTCCAATTGTTCTAACTCTTAAAAACCCAGTTCTTTTTTGGTTTCCTTGGGCAACGAAAATCAATTTCCTAAGGGAACAGAAAACAATAATGGCGATCGTGGCTAGTGTTCGGTGCGGTGGAAACGTTTGTCTGCAACGCCATGATCCATCCAATCTTTTCCACTTTCATATCCCAAATGCCCCCGCATGTTCTTTGATGGTCTCAAATCCACAATCGTCGAAACCAAGAACGTCCAAGATCTTGGTGTCGTCGTCGTCTAAGGTAAGTCTCCAACCACTGCGAAAACAAGAAGAGAAGAAACAGGAGGAGTTGTCGTACGAGAAAATAGACGAGTGGATGAGAGATTCGGTGGTTGAGATCGTCAAGAAGTTGCCCGAATCGCCCCTCTTGGTCCACGTATACTCCGACAACAACACGACAAAAACAAGGACGGAAAAGGCGGAGGAAGACAACTGGGTTTCGGTGAAACAAAAGTGGGAGAAAGGAGAGACTCCAATGCCTGATGGGGTGATTTTTGTTGAACAAATACAAGAAGAAGGGGTTGGAAAAAAGATTGAGAAAGAGAAAATTGATGAGGTTTCCAGGGCCTGGGGGATTGTGATTCAGAGCAAGGGACAAGAAAGGTGTGGACCACCTCCAGCTTGTTATTTGTTGAAGACTAGTAAGGTGGGTTCAGGGTTTGGGTTAAGGTGCACCCATTTTTGTTTGGTGAGGGTTAATAATTTCAGGGAATCTGCTTTCTCACAGCTCAAGAATTGCTGGTTGTTGCAGGGGAATTGAAAAAAAAAAAAAAAAGTGAAGAAAAAGGAAATCATTTTTTTTAAAAATTTTTTATTGGCAATAAGACTTGGTATTTATGGCAATTAAGAATGCCTTTGAATTTGTAGGCTGTTAAGTCAAGATGGGAAATTGATTTACAAAATTCTTATTGGACTTAAGAATTCAGAATTGTTCATACTTACAAGTTTTCTTTATTCTATTTAATCAGTAATTTAAGTTACTGTGAAGCATTTTTAGTCGCTGGTGTTTTTGGCTCATAAGAAAGTTATGTTTTTTATGCTTAAAGAATAGATTGAGCATGTTGATAATACCTCTTGAATGATTTAGGTGAACTGAAAATTCTGTTCAAGCATTTATTAAAAAATGACAGAATTGGATAGATCGTTGTGTGTGTGTTTTCAATGTTGCAATTTCCGCAGTTTGTCTTTTTCTTTAAGGTCTGCAAGCACCGTCACATGGAAATCAATCATGCAGTGCAATAGTTAAAAAGCATTGGAAAAAAAAAAAAAGTTTAATTCTGAAAGCCTATTTACAGCAATGCGATTCAAATGTTTTCAAGAATTCAATTTCTGTCTGCAACTTCTTTAAATGAAATAGAAATATGTGAAACATAGCTTTATGCATAGGGCTATGCATGACTTTGAATTCATTTAGAAACGTGGAAATTTAGGGTTCTTTTGATATTGTTGTGTGTGTTATGTTTTTGATAATTTTGTTTTATTTTATTTTAAATTTATTTTTTTAAAAAATACGTTTGAATAGAATATTTTATTTTAAAAATATGAAAACAAAAACATCTAAGAGAAAATGGTTGAAACTTTTAGGCTTAGTTTGTTATCAATAATATAATAATATTATATAATATAATATTAATAATATTAATATAATAGTATTAATATAATATATTATTTATTAATATAATCTAATATTATTTATTAAATATAATATTTTATATAACAAGAATATTATTTTATTAATATAGTAATTATAGCATTATTGTAACAATTTAATTATAATTTTTATGAATAATACTGGTGTGATAACAGCGTCAAATTGTTTATAAAAATTTGAAATACCATCTTTCTGTTTTCAATCTTTTTTAAAACTTTTCAACGCTTTGTTTTCAATTTTCAAAACCAGGAAACAAAAACAGCCTACCAAATATGTTTTTATTTTCAATTTTTAAAAAATGAAAATGAAAACAAAAAATAAAAAACGAAAAGGTTACCAAACGATCCCTTTGTTGCACTGTCTCAGTCCACAGGAATCCAAGATTGGTTGGTACATGTCAGACGTGCTTAGAACTGCAAAATTGGCTTTGCATATATTAAAAGATGTATATTCCAATTTGTGATCTACTGCTTCATGCTCTTGGGTACTTCTTTTGCAGAAATATGTGCAAAAAACTAACCTTTGAATTCATGGCTTAACTTGATCTGTTTGAAGATGTAGCAAAAGAACCAACCAACTCAGCTGCAAGATGAACTTACAGGCTTTATTATTTGATATAAATGACAATGTCAGTTGTTTTTATACAGCATGTTTTGTATTGTTCATGGTTGTCTTTCCTCAGGACAGTTGAAAATGCTAAAATTCTGGGCAAAGCATGACATTGGAGTAACTTTGGGAAGACTGAAGAGCAAGTGCAACTATATATATTGAACAAGAAAAAAGGAAATTGAATGTTGGATTAAGCAAAAACTGGTGGATTGCTTGAATTGAAATGAAATATAGCATGCCTTTTTCTTCTTCTATACTGAAGAATAATCACTGCTGAGACGGTAGGCAAGCAGTGCTTCATTGCTGGTTAGTGTCTTGTATACTTACTCCTTTGCAGAAGCAATTAAGGAAACCATACAAATGTTAAAAAATTAACACGCACACGCAGCATTCACACACAAAATAATAAATTTAAATTAAAAATAAAAATATATTTATTTCGATCAAATTCAAAATGATTTACTCCAAACTTAATCCACTAATAAATAAATTTTTAAAATAAAAAAAATCTTCAAAAATTTATTATTCAAAATTTAACCAAAAACTCAATTACATTTTTTTAATAATCTAACTATTTTTTTGATATTTAACTATATGAAATTACTAAATCAAAATCAAAATATTTATTTAATAAGAGTGAATTTTTTTATATTTTTATTAAACTTTCGACATAAGATATAAGATAAATTTAAAATTTTTATAATTTTTAACGTGAGATTATAAAATTCAAGATAAATTTCAATAATAACAAAAGAGATATGTTGGATCAACATTTTTCTGCTCTTCTGTTTTTTGTGTAAATATTGACATGGATCTTGAGTCGACTATCTGTTGTAGATCTCACCATCATTTGGCATCTCCATCAGGTTTTTTTAAGACTTGAGACCTCATTAAGCTAAAAGGGATAGTTGGGCCTCATTTGGATTGAGAAGCAGCAATGAAAAGGTGTGATGTGAGAGTTTAGTCATCTCACCATCATTTAGCATCTCCATCATGTTTTATCACCGGTAAGAGATTGGACCCATGAAGCTTCAATGAGTTCCACTGCAATTTTTTTTTTCTTTTCATTTTAACCTTTCTCTTGTTTTATTTTTTTCACACTTGTTCATTTTTTTTAAATTTTGTTTTAGTTTTAAATTTTTTATGTTAAATTTTCAAATGCTTTTTTACAAAATAATTTTTTTAATTATTTATTAATAAAATTATTATTTGATATAAAAGTAATTTATTTTTTAATTACTTATAAATTTTATAAATATTTGATATTTTAATTTTTATTACATATAAATTTAATATAATATATTTAATTATTATTTATCTTCTTATTATAATTTACCTCATTATTACTATTATATTTGTATTTAAACGTTTATCTACATCACTAATTTTAATTTTATATCAAATCTTATAATTATAATAATTAATTTCATTTTCAATCTCACTATTTATTTAAATAAACTCTTAATAAGTAATATAAAGACATTTTAGTATAATGGATTATTTATCTTATTAAATATATCAAATTATAATTTTTAAACTTAACAAAAGCTAAAATAAACAAGTATACCCATATTCTTGTATAGTTTATGGTATACGAATTTTCAAACTTAATTACTCAAAAAAGTTTTGGTATTTAAAAATCTCCGATTCCTAATTTAAAAGTCTCAAATATTGTTTTTCAACTCGACAAAAGTTAAAATAAATGGTTGTATCCATATTAGTATGTAATTTATGATGCTTAAATGGTCAAAACTTAATTATTCTAAAAAAATGTCTTAATGTTTAAAAATTTTAAATTTAAATCTTAAATAAATAAAAAATAAAAAAACCTTCTTAATCTTAAAAGCGCGCTCTCCCTCATTTTCTCTCCCGCAAACTCAAATCCAAAACAGCAAACCCCAAATTCCCCTGAACTTAATATTTAAAAAAAAAACCAACGCCAAAAGGCAACAGATTCTACCCTAAAAGTCACTAATTTCTCTTCACCCTTAACTTTCAAATTCATTTTTACTGATTTTCAAGTACCCTTTTCAGCAAAGCCTCTATTTCTTCCAGAGTTTGGAGCTTTTCTTGGTTCTTTCTCAAAAGCCCATGAACTTAGTTCTTGCAAAACTTTGAAATTTGAAATTTGGGTTTTTCGAAGAAGTGGAAGATCAAGCTGATTCTGCCTTCGTTTCTAAAGGCTTGGCATTGATGCCTGGAGCTGATTCCAAGGTTGTCTTTTTATTTATTTTTTCTTCTTCAAATTTTTATTTAAAATTTGTTGTTCATTTTCCTTGTTTTTTTCAGTTGGTGGGAATGAAGAGGAGCATTGATGATTTAAAAGAAACACATGAAGTTTTCACCTAAGCGAATCAAAATGAAGATCTTGATTCTGTCATCCGCTCTGAGGGTAAATTTTTATTTTTTGGTGGGGAGGGGGTGTAGTTCATTTGAATTATTGGCAAATTAATCATCTTGAAACATTAGAAATTATTATTGTTTTGGTAGCCTTGTTTATGGCCTTTTCGCCCCTTTTCTTCTTGAATTTGGAAAAAGAATCAAATTTTATAGTGATATTGAAGAATGAAGGCGTTTTCTGTTTGTTACTATTTTATAATCGTTATGTAACTTACATTTGTTAGAACTTTTTCTTTTTCCTTTCATTTATGCACAGAAATCAATGCCCAAAATTTCAAATCTTTGAAAATAAAAGAATCTAGTCAGCAATTTCAGTTTAGTGGAGAAGGGGTATCTCAAGTTACTGAGGTACCAGTAACATTCAATTTTGATGGTTGTCAAATTGAAAGAGCTAAAGGGGACAAGTTTTTGTCAGCGGTCCATACTGTCTCTCACCTCTTGATCTTAACATTGAAATTTGCATTGCTATCAACGAATCCTCTGATAACAATCCGAAATGTAAAGAAAAGTTTGACAAACTGTGTTCACAAGAGATTAATTGTGTAACCTCGAAACGCATCAGCTTGGATCTGAATGCAGAAGATGCTACTAGCTCGATAAACCATGAATCAATTCATCACAAACACATCAAAAATTTGAAGCCAAAGGATGCTTCTATGTGTGGAAGTTCTATTGGTCCACTGGAGGAGAAAGAATCGTTGAGAATCGAATGAGATGAAGCAGAATGGTTTTCTTTCATCTTCTAATGGGGGTATATCTATGCAAAATGCCTTACTGTCATCTTCTCATTGCGGAAAACCAGTGCCCAAGCACCGTGGAAGGAAAAGTAAGAATGATGTGCTCAAGAAGATGGAGCTTGCTAAGAAAGAACAGGTTGACAGGTTCACAAAAATGGCTGCTCCAAGTGGACTTGTCAATGGATTAATCCCTGGGATTATAAATCATGTTAGAAATAGAAAACAGGTCCATTCCATGATAGAGGCCTTAGTGAAGTCTGAAAATTTTGAACATTTGCATTCAGAAAGCAAACAGGCAAGTCATGAAAAAAGTGGAATTGAAGTTGGTGATGGAAATATGGATTTTTCAGGATTACATCGACTCGGTTGTTACCATGAAGATGGGCCTCCAAATGCTACATCAATGAGCAGAAAAGCAAGATTTTATCTAGCGCCAATGCATAAGCCATATTCATCAATTTCAGAGGGAAGAGGTGGAGATGGTGATTCAAGCATGGTAGATCCAGTCAGTGAGCATGATGCACTAGCATTGAAATTGCCATCATCTAAGGCATCTGAGAATGCTAGCACTTTGTCTAATGAGGAATCAGCAAACTTTATCAGTGCCTCTTCCTTTCTGTAAAAGGTCAGTATTTTTTTTAATCTAATTCTTTATTTCAGAACATCCTTGAAAAAAGTGAGAATAATTGGTGATGGCAAATAGATGTTAAAAGATGGTAGTTGAGTGATGGCCCAGAGAGAGCTCATTCTTTTACCCAATGTTTGCTGTTGCATGTACAATAGAATTATCTGGAATCAACTATTTTCTTTTGGTAAAGATGATTCATGTTTTTATGGTGACTTTAATGAAGAAAAGAATGCCCAAACTGATATAAATGACAATTGTGTTTCAGCTGCCACAGTTGCATCTCAATACTTCTTCAGCAAGATATTAAAGGACTTCTTTCGGGTATTTTTCTTTCACTCAAATTGTTATTAGATGCTTAGACTTTAAACTAGGATACGTACTTTTTTATTTTTGTTTGTTTTTTTATGTTCTGCATTTGCAGCACAGTAAGAAGAAAGTGCAAGGTGTAATTACAACAGAGCTATCTTTTCTAATATCAAAAGAATTCCCCTCTAACCAAGGGAATGATCCTGATATTTTAAGAAATTCTGCTGATGGATTTTCCGATGATGGTGCTGCTGAGGTACATAGAGCGAGATGGAGTGCACTGTTTGATCAGATGGATAAAGCTCTTTCTCAAAAAGAGAAACAACTAGTAAGTTGCAGAAAAGTTATCATGTTTACTGTTGTTTGAAGGAATGGTACTCAAGTTTTTACGTGAAGAACACAATACTTACAGTCTCTAGTGTTAGTTTGGAAGTCAAGGGTGAAGGAACCTATGCTGTCTAATTTGAACCCAGTTATTCCTTTATCGATAATCCCTTGCGAGTAGGAAAGGTGAATAATTTGGTAAAGCCTAGCACCTTAGGTGTTGTTGAAAATAGGTCATTGAGACGGTACACTACTTAATTGAATTTTACCTCTTCAAGTTCATTTACTTCTTCTCAATCTGTTTCCTCTTAAGTAGAATCTTTATGTTTATAAAGAATGGTATTTCTAATCTTTCTGACTTTCCCATTTATATTCCAGGAAATTTGGTTGAACCAAATAAAAGGGATGCAACTGCATTGTGATCAGGGCTTGCAACATATGCATTGGAATGTGCTTTATAGTTTACCACAACTAGGAGGATCAGAAAGTAATATCAGGTTTGAGTATAGTTTTATTCTTATTTTGTTATTATGATGGTCGGTTATGCCTTAGATTTTTATATCTGTTGGAACTTCTTGTGACTGATAATTTCTGCATGAAAACAAATGCTTTATTCATCATCCAAGTCTGTAAAATTTTGCTTTTGTGCTAAGGATTTAAAACAGTTTCTTACTTTCATACATCATTCCTGATGTTGACCATTTCCCTCACATATCATTAATACCTTGTTAGGATATACATTACATTTTATAATGTAAATTTAGATGGAGGCTGAAATTTCATTCATGTGACCATACATTTGGTTGGGAAGTTGCAATCTGACATTCAATCTCGGACCCTATACTTGGATCATGTCAACTGCCACCCCCACCAGAAAGACCTTGTATATGTGCTAGTAGCTTAATATAGCTCAAGAATTTAGCTGATATCAACATCTAACTATACCCATCTGCTTGTTCCTGCATTTTGTGTTGACTGGTTGATTGGAACTTTTATTGAGATTTTTTGTTTATCTCATCACATTTAGCTCTGGTTGAAGCAGATGTTCACAAATCATTTTACAATGTAGTCATGTTCTCGTGCAGATCGGTGATGGGGGACAGCTTTGACAGGGAATTGGCTAAGGGCAGCTGCTGCTTCCATTTATTCAACGTGCAATTTCATGTTGTCAAAGGAGAGTGTACCCTATTCCCTAATCTGATTAACAGTGGCACCTAATTTAAATTGAATGTTCTTAATGCTACCGTAGAAACATCAATTTGCATTATGCAAACTAGTTGTTAGGTTTTGTTAGGTTGATAAGGACTTGCTGAGTTGTGAAATTCCAACACTAGAAGTGAGGTCATCTTTTGTCTGTTATCTTCTTTTTTCAATTTCGTTTATAAGCCTTTATCAGCATAGGGGCAGAATTTGATGTTAGAATTGCAATTGTCGCACTGTGAGGTTCCTTAATATCCTTTTGCGTTCAAACATTTTTTGCCATTTTCTTGCACTTGTTCTGTAATTTACAAGGCTTGTACCACAATTTTGGACTCATGAAAAACTATAACAATGGTAGAGAAATATTTTCAAGTTAGGTTAAATATTGAACCGTGGCATACCGGCAACAAAGTATCACTTGCCCCCATTTTATATGAATTGCAGGTCTACAACTAGTTTGGTCCCATCTTGCTTGACATTGGCTTCGAGGATGTATGGTCTGGAACTTTGGCAACCGAGCGATACTGCAATTTAACACTATGCAAATGAAAATTGTAATAAGCAAGAAGGATCATTTTTTACTTTGCCTTGAAAGATACTTTGACAGACTCGGGCTGAAATATTTTAGCATAATCCAGAAATATAAGAAAACATCTTTATCGTGATTCCCTGTCTATGGTGTTGTCCACTGTGTCTTACTATGAACAAACAAACAAACATGTAACACAATCTCAAGTTCTCAAAACAGGATACCTTCCATCAATCTCTATCCAAACTCCAAACTCCAAAGCATACTCCCAAATAATAGCACCGGAAATATTCAGGCCAATGTCACCTAAACTCTATCTTGCCAACCAATAGATAATCACATGCAAATTGATACATTAGCATCTACATAGACTTTTATCTCGGCAGAGGAATATGAGTTGATTCAAGATTTTGCAAACATTAGTAGAGTGAGAAAGAGAGACTCCGGTAAGAATTGCAGGATTTTCAAGAAGTAAAAAGACACCTTTATACCTTCCCACTCAGTCAATATAGTCAATTATTATGCTCGTCAAATTAGTATACATTCGATTGTCACGTCACCATAAAAGAAGATCGATATCCAGATTTCTTATCACAAAGCGGGCTCGCCCTCGCCTATAAAAAACTCGTACAGCTACCAACGGCCTATTAAAGTATTACTCACAACAAATCAACTTATTTTTAATTTATTATGAATCATTAAATGTAATTCATGTTGATTATGAATAATTAAATACAGTTTACACTCACCTACATGATTTTTCTTTGAACTTCATATAGATTTACTATTAACGATCAAAAGCTTTGGTGATATCTATCAATTTTCTTTTATATAAAAAGTAAAAAGAAGATTCAGGTACGGCAAAAACTCTGAACCCTTCTCCTCTAAGCTTCCTTAACAATTTCTGTAACTCACTTTCTTCCTTAAAAAACCCTATCTACTTAACTAACTTAAGCCTTGAAACGTGTTTTGAATAACCAACTCCAATGTCTCTGACCATGCTTTCCTGCTGCAAGTACAAATCATGCGTCGTACAACTTCCGAATCATCACTCATCCCACCAACCAAAAGCACCATCAACAGACATAAATGTAGAATCCTATATTGCTAACATGTCAATTTATCAATTCTCGTTGGAAGAGGAAAGATGGCGACTAACCATCCATTCAAGCATTGTGTAGTTACAACAGCCTTACGTCCAACAAAGTGCTGTGGTGTCCTCTTGTTCCCCTGTGTCAATCTATCTCCAGTCAGCGAATTTGACTATCTAAAACAAGAATATTATAAGAAAAAAAGAACATGGGATTTCACTAGATATACCTTTATGATAACCCGACCTGTTGGAAACAGAACAGGATCCATTATATTTGAGTCACCATAGCTACTCTTGCCCTATATGAGCAGACAAGTAAAAGAGAGATTTAGGGCAAGTTGCCAAGTGTAAAGCATAATAATTAAACACTAAAAAATATTAACAAAATGCAGATAGAATTTTGAAAGTGATTCTTTAGAAAGGTAGTAACACCAAAAGGAGGTATGAAAAAAGAGAAACTTGATCAAATAGGTAAGTGGTAGAACTGTAACTCTTCTTCCCGACGAAATGCCTGCCGAGCTGCTCATGAACATCAATAAAAAGAAAACGAATCAATATGTCCATAGAAAAAAATATTTATGCAATAGCTGGCCATGGAAACTTTCTGCATTATCAAAATGTTTAATAGCCCTGCCAATTATAACTTAATAATTTTTCCAAATGTTTGCTCTCCTTCCTCCGAATTATATCAAATACCATCCACATCTATATAGAAAATCACTGCACATCCAGGAATCCTAGGTTTTATTGACAAAACTTTTCATTTAATACATGTAGACAGTGAAAAACATAGACACCCAAGAAAATAGAAGCATACAATCTAGCAACCTGGGAAATGGTGTAAGGCACACAAAGATGGGGTGCCCAACACCAATATAATACTGATCAATGCATATCATCATTGCATGGAAATAGAAGCAAATTACAATGGTAGTTCACAAAACTATAACCGAGATTCAAAATTAAAGGGGATAAAGATTTTACTTTGAAACAGAAGAATATTACTTGCAAAGATTTGGAGCCACCGACTGCGTCTACTGAAACTGACTGCGTCTACTGAAACTGACTGCGAACAAGTATAGCAAAATTTCTGATAATGCATTGATAACATCACATTAATATTCAGCTAAATGTTAAATTTAGCACTAAATATTTGGGTATTATTCAATTCAAGATTATACATATTATTTTAATCAACTCAAAATTAAACATTATAAATTTATAATAATTTAAGATTTTTTTAGATGAAAAAAAAATTAAAACACATGTGCTGTTATCTCGCATAATACAATGAATTGTTGTAGTTAAGGTGATTTTTTATTTGTTTGATAAACACATTTGAAGTGAAAAAATAAAATAATATTAAAAATATAAATTATGCTCAAAATGTTGTTTTTTTTTCTCATAAAAAACCAAAAATCAGTCACTAATTTACCTACAATAATTTTTTAAGTAGATTATAAATTTTAAATTGATCAACACAGTCAAAGTACAAATAATTCATTGTGAAAGAATCAAAGAAAGAAAACAAAAAACTATCCAAAAACTTGCAACAAAAGCTTATTGAAATTCAAATTACATTTAAAATATTTTTAAATTTCATTCAAATTTTACGCTCATCAAGAAGATTAATCATCAATTAATGAAAAAACTAATAAAAAAATGACTAAACTGCTTTACTGATGAAGTTAGAACAGACCCATCAACAACAAACTGAGGATTGTCGAGTGTTTGCTGGGTCCAAGTAAGGTCAAGTTACGATTGGGTGTTTATACTGGAGCATCAGCTGGTTTTCCCCATCAATCACTGGACTCTAAACTAAACCTCCCCTTCCCCATTTTGAGTTATCACTATTATTCCCACCAGCAAACAACCACCAAAAAAAGCCAACAAATAAAAAACAATCTAAATGAAAAAGAACCAAAACTCATTTTGTAAATTATTTTTTTGAAAAATTTCATTTTATGTCTAAAAGTATTTAATATATTTTATTAAAATTTTTTAGTTTTATAAATTTTCTATATATTTTTTATTTTTTGTTTTTTATAAAATTTTAATATGTAAACAATTAAATAAATTATTAAGAAGGTACAAATCTTTTAAAATTTATTCTGCTTTGGTATATTTGAAATAGAAGAGTGTAAAAATTTAATGTAAAATAGAGTAATAGCGAAGCATGAAAAACTTATAATTTTGATTTATTCTTCATGAAAAAGCATAAAGGAACGTGTAGAAAATTTTTAAAATTTATACTCTTTTTAAAAACATAAAAAATTAAAAAAACATATAACAATTTTATAAAAAACATAAAGATTAAAAATATAGAAAATTTTATAAGAATTCCAAAGAATTACAAAATAAGAAAGTTAAATATTTTGCTTAAATAAAAATGTTAAAATTTTTAAAAAATGAAAATTTTAAAAAATTCAAATATTAAAAAAAATTCAAATTTAATATTTTTTAAAAAAATTGAAATTTTTTTAAAAAATCAAAATATTGAATTTTTAAAAAATAAAATCTAATTTTAAAAAATCCAAAAACAATATTAATTTTAAAAATTTTAAACTACTTTAAAAATTTTAATTTTAATATTTTAAAAATATGAAAAAATGTTAACAAATTCAAAATATTGATTTTTTTAAAAAAAAAAAAATATTTTTTTATTAATAATTAGACTCACATTATCAATGTACAATAACATAGTTTTTATAAAATTATATTAAAAAAATTTAAATTTAAATTTAAATTTTATCCATGCAAATTATCACATAAACAAATATAATATCAGGTCAACAAAATTAATATCCACATAAATATTGTTAATAATATAAAATTAACGAAATTAATAACTGAATTAATATCATCAAATCAAATCAAAATGTATATAAATTATAATAAAAAACTAAATTTAAAATTTTAACAAAGAACAAGAACCCCCAACATAATTTGAACTTTAAAAATCAATTTCCGTAGCTCCAAGTTTGAAAGTCAAGACCGCCACTGCCATTTCTATCACCTTCCGCCACCAAAACTTATCACCTATTCTTCCTCTTGCCCAACCCAGTAACTCCCCCAAAAAAACTCAGAATCAAAGCCCTCTGAAAAATTCGTTTCTTGTCGAACTATGCACGTAAGATCAAAGTCAGAAAATAACATAAAACGATCTTGTGCAGGGTCATGCTCCTTAGTCTGAGGCACTACAGTGGGCTGAATAAGCGGTTCAGCATAGAAGAACTCTATTTCCAGTTTCATGGCCCGGTGATAAAAGCTTCTCAATGATGTTTAGTTCATCGCCTCTCAAAGATATACTAAGTTTATCCAGCAAGTCTTTGGTTTGCAGAGCTGATGCCTAAAATCAAAGAATCAATAGTTAAGCTGTGGAATTTAGGCTATTTATATAATGATATTTTTCCCAGAAGACTTTAATAAGTATAGAATAATCAAGTTGACCGCTAAAAACAATAGATGCAAATTGCAATCAATGCCGTGCCTGAAAGCTTTCGGAAGAACAATTCTCAATCCACCTTTTGTATGGGTGATTTTGCTTGTTGGGTTGTAGAAGTGCTTGAAACTCCTTAGTCCTTACCCAAAAAGGCATAATGCAAGGTGTTGTGGCCCCTAGAGTGTATGCTGCAATTATTTGCTTTCTTAAATAGAGTGATAAATTTTCCAGGAGCTTTTAGTCCTTCAACCTTTCTACAAGCTGTTGCCAGCAAAAATTTTGTATACTTCAAAGTTGCAGATCTCTTGAACACATTCAGAACCCCACTCCTGAGGAACTCCGGCATTCAGAACATCTTAATCGAGATTGCAGTCGATTCCAATCGACAATTTCTGGCTTCCGATTCCCAAGGTTCAGGAAAAAAAAAAGAAACAAATTTGTTAAATCTAACGTGGATTAACCTTTCATGTCATGTGGCATTTTTTAGTCCAAATTATCACCTGAAATAATTTTAACATATTAATATGATAGATTAGCAAATCAATTGTCACGTATGTAAATTTAACCAAAAAAAAATGATAGCATTTACAATTGATCAAAAATTATTAAATTGAATTATATAAATTATAATAGAAAGATTAAAATCTAAATTTCCATATAGTAAAAAATTTTTTGCATAATTTGACCTATGAGCATCACATACACCGTCTTGCCCATGTTGCAGTACATCAGTGCAAGGTGCTTTTATTAACACTGATGAAAAACTAACAGTTCATTTTATTTGAAAGAAAATAACTGTCCTGACAACGAAATAATGCTTGGAAGAACAGTATTCTTACGCAGAGGCTCCTCATATGATTTGTTGGAAAATGGTAAAAAGAAAGCATTTTTCTCCATGGTCCTACTTGTGCCCTAAGCCTTGCAGCATAGCATGCATAACTTTCTTCAGTAACTTGTACTACTAATGTCGACTTTCCTGCACCTCAAAATCTCAGATGAAGCTAACAAATCATCAAACAGGTAAAATTCACAACTATATGAACTAGCAGTTTTAACATTACATATTAATATACAATAAACCAAACTAAATATCACTATCCTATCGAAAATATCGCCAAATTCTACATCAAACAGGCATTAATTATTTTTTTCAACATTGAAAATTAAAATTACTTACTTGACAGGGTCGGATAAAATGACCCGCAAGGGATCACCGGACTCACTCGAAAACAAAACATCTTTTCGTGCCATTAAACCCACATCCACCACCACAATATCCTTCTGCCCATTACCACCGCCACTAGCACCCTACGCTTCTCCACCGTGCAAATTCTGCGTTTAAAACATATTCCCATCTGGATCCGCATTCGTCACCGTGTTCTGATAACTATTACTCTCTCACCATTTGCCCCATATCACTCCTTCCTTCCTTCACCGCCAGCTCTTCCATCGTCGTCAGCATCATCATCCTCGTCTTCGTCGTCGTCGACATCGTCTCTGTCCAATTCTTCGTCAACGCTGTTTGTGGAGCCACCACAGCTGCTACTCCCCCAATTTCGATGGTGATGATTGGACAGATCTCGATGGTCTGCGAAGGCAGTAGTAGAGGCGTCATAGATGTTGAAGGAGCAAAGTTCGGGGAGTTGGGAGGGAGGGAAGGAGAACATTTTGTCGTGGATGAAGCCGGTTAGTTCTCGGGTTTTTGGTCCGGTCAAGCGGTGGTAGCCGTTCCACAATTAAAGGCCTATATTGAGTCGTCATGGAAGACGTTGAGAACGTTCTGGAGCGCGATTTCCTCGGAAGACATAGTAATTAAGGTAAATTTTGCATTTTCCAACGGGAAGCATATTGGTTCTAATTATTGTAGATAATTAATCAATTATAATTAAGTACTATGTAAAAATTTATTAAAAAATTATGTAAAGCCTACACATTTAAATGATGAACTTTAATGTAAATTTTTTAAGGGTGTTTTAAATACATCATAAAATCTTTTTTATGCATTTTATAAATTTTTTTGAAAAAATATTCAAATAACATATACTAATTTATCCTTTAATAAATTACAAAAATAACCTTTACTCCCTATATACCTTTTCTTCTTTTCATTTTCTTCCTTATTCCTCCGTTTTTATCTCTTTTTTTTCATACACTAAATCTTAAGTCTTTAAATTTAAAATCAAAATTTTCAAACTTTTATTAAATCCTGCAAACTGTGTTAGAATGTATTAAAAAATGAGAAACAATAATAAGAGAGAAGAGTTTGACGAGGTAATGAAATCTCATCCAATTAAGCCTATTTTTTTTAATGTTTTCAAAAATTCAATTTTATGAATATAGAAGAATTTTTTAAAATGAATTTTCAAAAATACATCATCATTTTCGAAAATGATTTTTTGAGAATTATATTATATTTTCGAAAATAGATTTCCAAAAATGTACTATAATTTTTCGCAATTTCTTCTAATAAAAATTTTTTTAACATATTATGATATGTGGATCAATTTGAAAACTGCACTGATAGAGTGAGATCAATTATTAGATAATTTAGATACTAGATATGATTGCATTGATTCATTTACTATGGTAGAGTTAAGATTATGTTTTTAAGGCTTAGTGTTATTAAAAGACATAGAAGCGTAGAATGTTTAGTTTATATAAATTTAATACATTAAAAATGTTGTATATGTGTTTTGTAGCAGAGAAACTTTGATTTCATAGGCTAAACATGTCGAAAAAGATCAAGATTTCAAGATTGTAATTAAAAACTCTAATGTAAGAGGCTCGAGGAAATTTAAAATAAGATATGTGGATCAATTTGAAGACTACACTGATAGAGAGAGAGATCAATTATTAGATAATTTAGATATTATATATGATTGCACTGATTCATTTACTATGGCAAAGTTAAGATTATGTTTTTAAGGCTTAGTGTTATTAAAAGATATAGAAGCGTAGAATGTTTAGTTTATATAAATTTAATAAGTTAAGAATGTTGTATAGGTGTTTTGTAGCAGAGAAACTTTGATTTCATAGGCTAAACATATAAAAAAAGATCAAGATTTCAAGATTGTAATTAAAAACTCTAATGTAGGAGGCTCGAGGAAATTTAAAATAAGATTGACATGTAAATAAAGTGAAAAATACAACAGCTAACAATAAAAGCAATGTAGAAGAAATGCAACGTAAGAGAATGATAACGAAAAAGTGTGACTACCTGTTTAAGTTACATGGGATTATGTTGACAATGGATGATGAATGGAGCATGAAAGTAGTATATGGATTTTATAATCATTTACTAATAAAATAATTAGAGGGACATTTTTTTGTAGGTTGATTAATTGAAAAAGAAAAGAGATTAGTTGTTGATATGTCAAACAGTATTGTCAAGCTTAGAAACATACTGTTGACCATAAAACAATATAATGAGAAGAATATTAGCACCATAAAGACAATATACAATGACGTCAAAGACACAAATATATTAAAAAAGCTAATAGATGTTGACTATAAAATAATATAATGAGAAGAATATTAGCACTATAAAAATAATATACAATGATGTCAAAGACATAAATATGTTGAAAAAGCTACTAGATCACAAATGTAATTATTGATAAAGAAATTGAGTGATTGTGAATACCTAGAGCAGCATAGGACTAACGAGTCAAGTGAGCATGTAAAAAACCTGTTATGGGCTTATCCTACTGGTGTAGAGTTATTACAAGCCTTTCTCAAATATCTTGATTATTGATTGCATTTATAAAATAAATAGATACCATATACCATTGCTTGAAACTATTGGTGTAACTTCCACTGAGATGACGATACCTTTACCTTTTGTAGGAATACTTCATAATTGGGTAAGAGCCATATTTGTAATAAAAAGCAACAACTCATTAAACTTACAAAATATATTTAACAAACTTTCGTAAATGAAAAATAAAAAATAACATTAGGTAAAAAGTCTAATTTCTTCCTTGTTAAAAACATGTAAACTTACGAGTTTGAACAAGATTGATCTTCCTTGCACTGGGGATCGATCCTTCTTACACAGGAGATTGATCTTCTTTATATAAAAAATAAGAAAATGTATCTTAAAGCTTTTTAAAAATCCATTTTTGAAAAGCTTTAGGTCTTTTCGAAAACCCATTTCCGAGAAGTTCGATTTCACCTAAATCTTACTGTAAACCTTAATCTATTTTCACATGCATTTCAACCAAATTTCAACCAAATCAATCAAAAACAAGATAAAAATCTTATCTTTAATCAGTGCAAAATTAAAAAAACACAAGTGATTTAAGGTTAATTTGATCGATTAAGGGTTTTTTTTTTTGGATTGAAATGTGAAGAAAGAAGAAGAGAGAATGAAAGACTGAAAAGGTAGAAAGGGAAAATAGAAATTGAATGTGAGGTTATTTAGTAGAAATAAGAAATTTAATTTTGAATTTTTAAGGTATTTAGGCGTGCGGTTTATAAAGTAAAAGAAAATGATGTAAATATAACTCTTGAATTTTTTATTGTAATTGACTTATTATAATATTATAATAAAAAATTATAGGTGAAATGCTTCTTTTAAAAAGCAAATTTGAGAATTTCAAAATACAAATTTAACTATCTCCTAAAAAGCATAGCAATAGTGTTTTAGTTGTTTCTTCATAGCTCGCATTTTGGGAAAGAGAATCCCTATACAAAACGACATCATTCGATCAAGCTATTTTTAAAATAGAACTAGAAATCCTTTCATTCAATAGAAACCATGTTCAATTTGGAGTTCTAAGTACAGGGCCTTTTTTCGAGAGCATATTACTTATAATTTTTTTAGAGTTAAATATAAAAATGATTCTTAAATTATATACTTTTTATCAATTTAATACCTAAAGAAATAAAATTATCAATTTGGTACTCAAACTTTCGTTTTGTCAACACTTTAGTACTTTGGAATATCATTATTAGTTCACTTATTGAGACAGTATAAATATCCAATAAGATACTAAGACGTGTCAAAAAAATGCAGTAAGTGCTATGTAATCAATTGCCATGTTAGCATTAACTAAAAAATTCAAAATTTGTTTTAAATTCTAAAAAATTCAAAAAAAAATCTAAATTTTTAAATCTAAAATATTTTTAAAAATTACAAGAAATAAAAAAAAATGATATTTTAAAATTATAAAAATTATATATATATATGAAAACTTTAAAAAATTAAAAAATCTCAAAATTTTAATAAGAATCCAAAAAAATTTAATAAATAAAAATTTAATAAATAAAACTTTCTTAAAAATTAAAAAAATTAAAAAAAATCTAAATTTTTTAAAAAATAAAAAATATTTAAAAAATTCTTTAAAATTTTAAAATTTTAAAATTTTTTTAAAACATCCAAAATTTTGAAATATTCTAAAAAATTTTAAAAATTAAAATTTTAGTAAAAAAATACAAAAAATTCATAAAATAATTGTAAGATTAAAAAAAATGAAAAGTTTTCATAATTCTTACAAAATGTTTTTACAATTTTTTAAAAACTTAGACTTTTTTCAAAAAATTTTAGATTTTTTATTTTAAAATTTTTTAATTTTTGTGATTTTTTAAATTTGAAGAAAATTTTATTTTTATTAAAATTTTAATTTTTTTTAATTTTGAATTTTTTTTTAACTTTTGGTATTTTTTAGTAAAATTTGAGATTTTTTAAAAATTTTTTAATATTTCATAAATTTTTTAATTTTTAAATATTTTAGGTTTTTTAAAATTTTTTTTTTTAGAATTCTTAAAAAATATTTAGATTTTTAAAACTTTTTTGAAAACTTTTTAGAATTTTTAAAAAATTTTCTTTTAATGCTAAAATGGCAATTGATGTTGTGGCACTGACTGAATTTTTTGACATATTTTAATATTTTATTGGATGTTCATGCCCTATCAATAAATTAACTCATGACATTAGTCTTAAGTACCTTAGTGGTTGATGGATTAAAACTTAAAATATCAAACTGATAATTTTATCTCTTTAGGTATCAAACTGACAGAAAATATATAATTCAGTACTCATTTTTATATTTAACCTTTTTTTTTATTATAATATTACAATTCTCCAATCACAAAATAATTATATAAGGTTCCCTCTTACAAATGCGGGCTTTAAATAAAATTTTAATGAAGCCTATATAATTTTAAATTATGATTAGTTAATTATATTACAATAAATGTATAGGTGAAATACTCCTTTCCTTCATACTAGGAAATATTTTAGATTCCTCAAAATACAATGTTGTTTAAATTTTCCAAAAATTCAAGGGTAAGATAAAGAATTTAGTAAAAGCATTTCTAAGATTCTGCCATGTTGGCAAATAAAAATGTAAAAAGATAAACGTCTAAGAATCTATTTGAATTGATGATAAGATTGATTTTAATTATTTATTACATTTTAATTATAATACTTATCAATCAATAAAAAATGTAATGAATGTAAGGATATTATTATCTTTAAAATATAATTGAAAGGATAAAAGGGTAAAAACAAAAGAAAAGACTTTACCCATTGTACCTATAACTGCCAGCGAAAACAAGCTACACCTTGACACAGAGCAATCCAAATGAGATTTCGGCGCGTTCCACCCTTTTTGAAGCAAACAGTAACCCCACTGGGGTACGTTTGCTTCCAAATGAACTCTACGAAGAATAATACGTTAGAAAATTCACAAAGCTTTGGATTGACCAAGGACAAAATGAAAATTCTTGTAATTGGAGACTCAATATTATTATTTTTATTAATATCAAAGATGAGAGGTTTAGGGCTTAGAAAAGATCGAACAAGAAAAAGAAAAAGATGGATTCAAAAATTGTTTCAATCTTTTTTTTTTTTTTTCTTTTCTTTTCGTATTCTCTTTCATGAATCACACGCTTGACCTTGGATTTTGGATCTTCGCTGGTATTTTGTAAATTTTTTTTAGTTTCTTTAATTTTTTTTGTTACATTTTAGTCTTTTTCGTCACCGTCATTGGCGTTTGGGTCTAGTAATAATGGGGATGTTGACTTATGTAAAAGAGTTATCGTAGTGGAACCTTAACGGCTTGGATTGATCTTTCTTCAACTGATAAGTTTAA